>CATKHJ010329662.1:0-17092 GCA_949750685.1 Vernicia montana
TATATATATATATATATATATATATATATATATATATATATATATATATATATATATATATATATGTTAGTTGTATGTATCGATTCTATAGTAAACATATGTTGTGGGTTTTTATGGGGTTCATGTCTAGGGGCTTATTTGATTATAAAGTTGATGTTTTAACAATGAACATGTCTCTGATGTATAGTGTCTCTGTAAAGAACTGTCCTGGAAACAAAATGCTTGGGTGGCGTACATTTGTTAATGGGAAGGTAATTAATTAAATTTAAAGTTAAAAACTAAATTAATATGGATTTAACAGCCTTTAAAATTTGTTTTTTTTTTTTTAAAAAAAAAAAATTCAGGTGGGGCCTTATGTTTGGAAAACTTACAAGGAAGTGTATGAAGAAGTTTTGCAAATTGGTTCTGCATTACGAGCATCTGGTGCTGAACCTGTAAGTCTATTTGTTCAACTTTGGATATAAAGAATTGGCAATTAAATTTATTATTTCTTTTCTCTGATTTTTCATTTTCTTGGTGGATTTGTTGGAATTTTTCATTAAATAGGGTTGCCGAGTTGGAATTTATGGATCAAACTGTCCTCAATGGATTGTGGCAATGGAGGTCTATATATCTTGACATTTTCTTTTCTCTTATGCGTCCTGTGGGATCTTTTTTCTTTTTATTTCTTCTTATTTGATTCATGTAACCAACAAGGTTCTTACTTTTTGTTTATAACTTTTTCAAGGCTTGCAATGCACATAGCTTGATTTGCGTCCCTCTCTATGATACCCTCGGTAATGTTAAAATTTAATGTTTGCATTCTCTCTTGGTTGCATTCGATTTTATTTCTTGCTTGCTTTCTGGTTTAGATGAAAGAATACAATAAAATTGATAAGATCAAAAACTTATTTTTTAGTCCCCTGTTTGTAAACAGTGTCCTTGCATCTTATTCTAAATTTTACTTGTACCTAATTTATATTCTCAAAATATCAACAATAGCTTATGGTTATTTTGGAGATTAATCATTAAATATAGAAAGTTTAGTTGAATGAGTTTCTTGGATACAGGTCCTGGTGCCGTTAATTTTATTCTAGATCATGCAGAGATTGATTTTGTTTTTGTGCAAGATAAAAAAGTAAAAGAGGTAAGTTTCTTAAAATTGACTTGCTCTAAAATTAATTATATGTTCTTCCATATAATCTTGCACATGAAAGCAGCTAATGTTTCTAATTGAACATATTCTTGTATTTGCAGTTGTTAAATCCTGATTGCAGATCTGCTTCAAGGCTTAAAAGTGAGATTAAGTCGACAAATATTGATTTGCTGTTGCTGGAAGTCCTATAAAACATCCTACTAAGTTTCAATTCATTGTGGTTGCAGCGGTTGTTTGCTTCACTTCCTTGACAGAGGAAGAGAAGGAAAAGGCAGCCCAAATACAGACAAAATCATATTCTTGGGAAGAGTTTCTGCGCTTGGTTAGTTCCTCTGCATAATTGATTTTGTCTTACTGAAACTTATCTTTTATATTAAGAATTGCTTAGTACTTTTTCTAATTAAGATTGTCCTCCTGTAAATCTATGCATACAGGCTTTACTTTCTTTGTGTGCTTTATGTGTTTTTTCCAATCTTCATGATTGTTAATTTTTACAAGTGTTATCTTATCTATCAGGGAAAAGATAATCCATCAGAAATATTGCTACCTCAGCCTTTTAACATTTGCACAATCATGTATACAAGCGGCACAAGTGGAGATCCTAAAGGTGTCGTGCTAACACATGAAACGGTGACATCTTTTGTAAGAGGCATTGATCTATTTATGGATCAATTTGAAGACAAGGTAGGGAAAAAAATATTGGGATCTGCCCTTTAGGTTCACAACATTTTAAGATGCTGCGCAAGGTTTATATTTATATTATACATGCATATTTAATCATTTATTCACAGCGTAGCAGTAAATCCTGTGATTTTGGCTAAGCCATCTGCATAAGAAATACATCTTCATGGCATGTGTTCCTTGCAAGAAATGTTAAAATAATTCACATTGTCATTTCAATTTCTCCTTTTTATATTTATCTTTGATCCTTATCTGTTTTTTTATTATTGAGACACATTTGCGGCTTCATATAGATGACAGTTGATGATGTGTATCTATCTTTCCTGCCTCTGGCTCATATACTTGACCGTGCGATTGAGGAATACTTTTTCCGGAAAGGTGCATCTGTTGGCTACTATCATGGGGTAAGTTGTTGCTACACTAGATCTATTGATTAGTAGAGCTGTAAGGTTCACTTACAATTTCCATACTTTTTAACTTGCTAGCTTTCATGAGTCATAATTTATCTTAAAATTTGAAGGATTTGAATGCTCTGAGGGATGACTTGATGGAGTTGAAGCCAACATTTTTAGCCGGTGTACCTCGAGTCTTTGAAAAAATACATGAAGGCATGAGAATCTGTCATTATGTTTACATAAATTGGTCTTGAATGATCCCTAACTAAGACTCAACTCATCTGTTTATCAGGTATAAAAATGGCACTAGAAGAACTGAATCCTGTTCGGAGGCGAATTTTTGACTTTCTGTACAAATAGTAATGATCGTCTTCTATTGATTCTATCATTTTTCTTTAACAAAGTGGTCTATTGTCACTACTTGTAATGAACAGAATGCAATACTTTTTATATACCAGTATGGTTCACAATTGAGACTGATGCATCCTTACATTGTGTTACACAGCAAACTTGCTTGGATGAATCAAGGTTATAGACAGAAATATGCTTCACCATTGGCAGATTTATTAGCCTTCAGGAAGGTTGTAGCTCATCTCATTTTATAGTTGATTTCATTGTTTTTTTTTTCCTTGCTACTTGTTTACCTATAAATAAAATATTCTCTCGACCTTCTGATTTCTTTTCAGCATTGATTTCTCATTTTAAAATTTTGTATCTTTTTATTAGGTCAAAGCTAAGTTAGGTGGTCGTCTTAGACTAGTTGTGTCTGGAGCTGCACCCTTGAGCGCTGAAGTCGAAGAATTCCTGCGGGTCACTTGCTGTGCTTTCGTACTCCAAGGCTATGGTAAAGAACTACATTCATACTGAAAAATATTTGCAGACAATGTCGATTATGTTAGAAAAGGGAAGAAATGGTGCTCTAAGCTAATACTATTGTTTTTATTCACAAACAGTATGAAAATTTACATGGTGTATCAGGTCAATCTGAATTAATTTTTAGGTATCGTTTGGTATAAATGAATTCCACAAGATTTTATGGAATTCATGTTTGTTATGAATGAAAATGTTCATTTTAGTCTCGGAGCTTATGGAATTCAAAATAACTAAACTAATGTACTTCAAATTCATTTATGCCAAACAGAGGTTGGAGTAACTCGTCAACTCTTATATATATATTGAATCGTCAACATTGTGGTTCATTCAGGGTTGACAGAGACCTGTGGACCAGTGACACTTGGCTTTCCAGATGAAATGTGCATGTTAGGTGCTGTTGGTTCTGTAGCTGTGTACAATGAGTTGCGGCTGGAGGAGGTTTCAGAGATGGGCTACAATCCGCTCAGTAATCCTTCTCGTGGCGAGATTTGCGTAAGAGGAAAAACTCTCTTTTCTGGTTACTACAAGAATCCTGAACTCACAAGAGAATGCATGAAAGATGGATGGTTTCATACAGGTTAAGTAGCCTTAATTTCCTGTTAAACAGAATTTTTGCTAATTAAATTAATTTCATGCTCTAAATCTTTTGGTTCTTCAGGGGACATAGGGGAAATTTATCCAAATGGAGTTGTGAAGATTATTGATAGGAAGAAAAATCTTATAAAACTCTCACAAGGAGAATATGTAGCAATTGAGCACTTGGAAAATGTTTATGGTATCACTTCGATTGTCGATGATGTAAACATCTTTCCACTTCTTGGTGATTACATGTATTCTTTGTTCTGTTACTTAAATTCTGTTAATCTTTGATTTATATATATTATCATTGTTCTTAAGATTTGGGTCTACGGAAACGGCTTCAAGTCAATGCTAGTTGCAGTAGTTGTACTCCATGAAGATAACACTAAAAAGTGGGCACAGTTAAATGGTTATAAGGGTTCATTCCCAGAACTTTGTTCTCTTGATCAGCTGAAGGAATATGTCCTTTCAGAACTGAAGTCTACAGCAGAGAGAAACAAGGTATAGTTGGCATTTTTGAGCATATAGTTAGCACTGTTCTTTTCTAGCTCTAGTCTGTGGTCTAATGGATTTTTATCTTTTTTTTACTAATTGTGTGTGTGTGTGTGTGTGTGTGAAAACCAGCTGAGAGGTTTTGAATATATTAAAGGAGTGATTTTGGAATTTCGTCCCTTCGACATGGAAAGAGACTTGGTAACTGCAACATTGAAGAAGAAAAGAAATAAATTGCTCAATTACTATCAGGTAAACTAACCTTATCTTCTTAATTAGCAAATAAAGTTTCTGCTTAATTAGCAATTGTTAATACTAAGATGACAGAGGAGCTCACAATTAATGTAATGATATATGTGCAGGTGGAAGTTGATGAACTTTACAGAAAATTGGCTGTGAAACGAGCATAATCAGACATTTGCAGTCTTAATTTGTTGTTTGTTACTACAGCAATACTTTCATATTGCAATAACAATCTTTGTATTTCTATGTTTAGTAAATATAAGAATAATTTAATTATTAGTATAAGGTATTCGTGTCTGTTGAATGTGCAAATGTTTTCTTTGAGATAAAATGTAGCAAAAGAGAGCTACACACCAAGACCAAGTCAGTCATAAGCTTTTGAAAAAACTTTGGTCTTCAATGATAAACAATTAATTGAAGCCTATATGATCTTTGATGGTTTCAGTATTTAGGAAGAAACACAAAGATCCATGCGTCTGCAATCATAGATAATCAAACTCAAAATTTATGTTTTTCTGTACTGAAAGTTCATATTTTGAAAAATGGATTATTGCAAATAACCTACATATCAATGAGTGTCAAACTTGGGATCAAGAGGTCTAAGGTCTGTCTTTAATTAATTTGATTGTCTCTTTGGACCACTAAATAAATTTTCACTGAATAATTTTTCACATTTAAGAAATAAAAACCAAAAATCAACGGCAACAACCATTTAAAAGGGGAATTATAATTTCTACTTCAATAGTAACACCATGCCCTTGAATTTTGTTCTGGAGTAATCAAACGGTACCGTTTAAATTTACCTAACCTTTTACATGGGCACAAAGGGAGGACAGCAAAACGCTAACGTCTTAAGCCGCAGAGCACGCCATGCAAATATTAGAGAAAGCCCTCCATGTAAAATGCCCCCGCCACATCTATACTCTCTCAATGGCCAATCTCAAGAACCTTGCCGAAAATCGATTTCTCCAAAGCAATAACTTAGCTAATGCAAACACATACTTTGATAAAAACCCCACTTCCCAAAACGCGAAAATGATCTTGACCCACGCTCAATCCAATCAAATCCAGCAAGCCCAATACCTGTTCGATAAAATGCCTCTGGAAAACGTCGTTTCTTGGAACACCATGCTATCCGCCTTTAACAAAACCAAAAACTCCGGAGAAGTCTTTAAATGTTTCATACAAATGCTAAGAGTTGGAATTATACCCAATGAATACACAATCTCAATAGTGCTCACTGCAGTTTTGGATAAATTTTTTAATAATCTGGTGTCTCAAATTCATGCGCACGTGGTTTCCTTAGGGCTAAATATGAGTGTGTTTGTTGGCTCTGCTTTGATAAGAGCATATGCGGCTGTGGGGGATCAAGTTGCATTAAGTAGAGTATTTGATGAGATTCTGGAGAAAGATGTGACTTCTTGGAATGCCTTGGTTTCGAGTTATATGGAACTGGGATGCTTAGGTGAGGCTCAAAGAGTTTTTGATTTGATGCCTGAGAAGAATATTGTTTCTTGGACTATTTTAGTAAATGGGTACATTGCCAATAACAGGATTAATAAGGCTAGGTCTTTGTTCAACAAGATGAGTGAAAAGAATGTAGTTTCTTGGACTGTGATGATTAGTGGGTATGTACAAAATGGGAGGTTTGTAGATGCCTTGAAGCTGTTTTGCTTGATGGTGAAATCAGAGACCAGACCCAATCATTTTACATTTTCTAGTGTTTTAGATGCTTGTGCAGGGTGTTCGTCTCTTCTCATGGGGCAGCAAGTTCACTCTATCAAATTAAAAGCTGGCATACCTGATGATGTCGTCTTATTGACTTCACTTGTTGATATGTATGGTAAGTGTGGTGACATTGATGCAGCTTTTAGCGTTTTTGAGTCCATGAAAAAGAAGAATACACTGTCATGGAATTCGATGATAGGAGGTTATGCTAGACATGGACTTGCAACAAGAGCATTGGAGGAATTTGAAAGAATGATTAAGTGTGGTGTTAGGCCAGATCAGGTAACATTTCTTAACATATTGTCAGCGTGTGCACACAGAGGACTAGTTGAAGAAGGCGAAAAGCACTTTGGATTGATGGAGGAAAAGTATGGAATACAAGCAGGCCTGGAGCATTATACTTGCATGGTGGACCTGTATGGGAGAGCAGGTCAGCTAGACAAAGCAGAGAAACTGATTAAGGAAATGCCATTTGAGCCTGATGTGATTGTGTGGGGTACATTGCTTGGTGCCTGTGGTTTACATTCTAGTTTGGAACTTGGTGAGTTTGCTGCAAAGGGAATTCATAAGCTGAAAGCAAATCATCCTGTAGCTTATTCTATGTTGTCAAAGATTCATGGTGAAAGAGGGGAATGGAATAGTATTGTTGAGCTGAGAAAGATGATGAAACAGCAACATGTTAAAAACCACAAGGCAGGGAGTTGGATAGAGTCTGCCTCAGACAAAAGATCGAGAAAGTAACAACAGATTTACATTCATGCGGTGATTCTTATGCCATTGCCATTTTGCTGCCTGCTGCCTCAGGAGTTTATCAAAGGTGTGCTTTCTCAAATCCAATATGAAATGACTATTAGTAATAGATGAAGCATGAAACGATGAATATGCTGTGAATAAGACTGCTGCACCAAGTACAGTAATACTTTGCTAGACTGTTTGTCAAAGACCATGGTGATGAAAAAATGGCACCTCTTCTATGACTATCATGTACTTGGCCTACTAGGCCTAGTAATGTGATAATTAAACTAAGCTTCTTACCTCCCCCTCCCCCCCCCCAACTACTTGTAAAGAATTACAAGAAAATTCAATAATAGAAATTTATAACAACAATGTTTTGTTATTTTGTATTTTTTTTTTCCTGTTTGTATGCTTTTTGCTGATTTAGAAGCAAAGTAAATGTTTTGTTAAACATAAATGTGTAATTACCTCATTTTGCGTGCTAGTATTCATGCGTCTATTCATTATGGTGACGCGAACGAATTTGAAACCCAAAAATAATTCCCATACATCTACAAAACAAATTATGTGATCATGTTATCTAATAAGCCTTTGAAAGAAAAATGATGAATCCTTAAAATTTAATATAATTAACACCTTAATTTTTATTGTTTTAGAATTCGTACTTTTAGTCCTAACTTGAATAAAAAGTGTTATTAAGGATAAGTGTTAAACTAAAAGATAGCAAAAATTTCATTAGATTAAAAAAAAAATGAAGTGTTAACTATTAACAAATCTCAACAACTAAAAATACTAATTTTGAAATAACCAAACTATACTGCTAATTTTGTCAAACTTCGCAAGTATTAAAGTAATTTGTCCAAAGAAAAATTGCAAAAATTGATCGGTAAAATGGCCAAGAAAACGCCTGCCATTGAGAACCTCGATAAACTTTTGTATTCGCTTTTGACCATTGATTGGAAGGCAAAAAACTCAATTCATTTCTCTTTGCTAGGGTTCTCTTCATTTGGTTGCGCTGTCCAAGTTTGCTTCTTGGATCCCACCGGTGGCCCTGGCCACTGGTGGGTATACCCGTCCTTTTCTTTTTTTAGCCTGTAAATTTCTTTCCTTCTCTCATAATAAGGTCGTATTTCTTCCTTTGAGTATTGTTTTGGCTTCCCTTCTATGGGATTTTGTTAATATGATAGTGATCTGGTTTTGTGCCTTTATTCCTCACGGTGGTGCTGCCGTTCTTCACTCCGGCCAAGTCCGACTCTCTCTCCTTTTTTCTTTCTTTTAGCGTTTGTGGCAGGTAACACACAGTAGGGAAAGGGAAGAGGTGGTTAGTAAGGAAGTAGCCGATCTGAGCTCTGAATTGATTTTCTTCTTGATGGATTCGGCTACTTTTGTCCTCGGAGCCTTCCCTTTCCGACCATGGATGAATTGGTTGCAGATCGGTGGGTTCTGTAGGTTATGTGTAATGGATCCTGATCTTTGGTGGTGGATCCGCTTGAAAATCCAAGAGTACATGATTTGGTGGAGAATTCCTTCTTCCACCCTTTGGTTCTCCATTGCTACCTTTTGTCCTTCATGGCTTTCGACAGCTTGCTTGTCCAAGTAGGCGGAGCTACGGATGTCGATTGGGGTAGAGGACTCTGGTAGGAGGACAGAAGTTCAAGGATATTTCTGTATTTTCAATAGCCTTTGGGCCATTAATTTTTTGGACTCTAAGCCCATGTTTGAAAACCCTTTTATGGGTGGGTATGTTTTATTTGAACTTTAGATTCAATTGTAATGTCTTGTTTGGGATTTCTCCTCTAGGATTATTCTGTTTATGTACTTTTTTGGATTTTAAGTCCATTAATATTAACAACTAATCTCTTCTTCAGGCAAAAAAAAGATAAACTTCTGTATTTTATTTTTAAAATACTATTTAGTTTATAAAATTTGATTAAATTAATAAAATCATCTTATTTTTTGAAAAAATAATTAAATAATCTCTCATATTTAATTCAATCATAACTACCTGCTTCTGATATTTTTTGCATTAAAAATTTATAAAAATGTTAAAATATTCCTCATCTACAATGTACAAATTTTCTATTTTAATCATTTTCTTTCTATTTTACATAAATTCAATAAAAAACAAATAAAAAATTAATTTATAAATTCTCAAACTTAATTTTCTTTCTATTTGCAATGAATCATCCAATCATATAATTTTAACTCAAATTAAACATAACCATATTCTAAAACTAATCTTCAAGAACACCGAACTAGAGAATTCATCATACTATACTAATAAGAAACAATTATGGTAAACTAATTTCTACTTCTGACCACAGTTTTCCTAGGACCAAATAGAAAATTGAAAGCAACCTACCTTTCCGGTCATGGAATCGAGAGCTCATATTCCTCATCTCTGTCACTAGAAATTGATGAAATATCGGATAAATTACAAGTAGCTTCTCCGTTTCTTAGAGATGGGATCGTCGGGCTCTTCACCAACGTTTTTCGCCTCATCTCCAACATCAACTACCATCTCTCTCTCCTTTTCCGTATCTGAAGCACCACCGTTTCTATTTTTATTAGGCAATGAATGGCAGGGCCGCCATTCAGATCGGCGGATAAGAATGTCTGGGCTGAATGCATCTGGGTCGGGAAAGTGATGAGAAGGCCCGGTTTTGGTCGGGGATGGGGTTGATGAACGGCATCGTGGGATTTGAGTTTTTTGCATTTGTATGTTTTCTTCTCTTTGTTATGGAGAAAGTGAAGGCTTTTGATTCCATTTATGAGTTTAAAGATATATTCCGGCAGGGCTGTGGTTGGCGGTAGGTAAATGGGGCTTTCCACATGGCAATGGCTGCTAGGATTGGGGAAGAGGGTATGTTGGGTATAAATTGTTATTTTCTTTTTTTTATTATTTTTTTTAACAGAAAAAGTAAAAAAAAAAAAGGACAGATTATTTAATTACTTTATCAAAAAGCTATTTTACCTTTTTTTTTTTTTTTTTTTTTAACCCTATTCATGCTTTTATTACTACCTCAATAAACAGAAACCGAGAGAATTTACTACCGCAATGAGCACATTTACCATAAACACTAGCAGGCAGAAATAGAGACGGAAGTAACTTGTCCAGATTTGAACTCGTTCAAATTTTCAAATGCTTAACTAAACATGAATAGCAATGAAACCACATCCAAAAATAAATGTGGAAAGCTACAGGTAAAATAGAAAATGATGACAACTAAACCTAATGTTTCAAGAAATACAAGTAGCTTGGCCAGCTGGATGGGAGAGGTCCATAAAGGCGGGTTTGTCATATAATAGCACCTTCACTTATCCCAGGATAAATATTGAATAAATAAAAATATGCGGACACCTTTCATTTTTTGTTCTTGCTCTCTTCCTTCTCCCTCTCCCGTTTCTTGTAAAGCTTCTCCAGAACTCGCTTGGCCTCACAATTTGGGAAGTTGGCTAAATCATAGTAGTGTGGTGCTACATCTACTAACCTGTACACACAAGACTTTCATTACAGACCTTATCCAACAATAGGTTCCAAGTTTGAAAGATTTAAAATTCACCATCAAACACATCCTTAGATACCACAAGAAAAGAATCAAAGAAGTGTCATAATCACACACTTATATCTATCTATCTAAAATGAAGATAAGAGTCTACTATTCAATCCAAAACATAAAAGGTAAAATGCACAAGCAAGCATCACAGGAATCAGAGACTAACCATTCACCACGAATATCTGTCACTGTACGAATAAAATTCCGGCTTGTTAGGACATACTCGTTATAGATAACCCACTCTGGCTTATGATCCAGACAATTTGAAGGATGTAAATGAACCACCTACAGAATAAATTAACCAAAAAAAAAAAAATGAGGTCATCTATGTTTCTGCCTCACATAACCAAGACTTTCATCACAATCTAGTTTGGGTTGGCAACAAAAATGAGTAATTAAAAGTAAACTAACATACTTGATTGTCTTTCACTGTCAGATAGTGCCCAGTACGTTCCAGATGAGCAACCTGCATAAAATAACCTGCTAGCATAGCCTTTCTTATGTTGACATAATAGTCGCGGCTGTTGAAGTCAGTGCTGCATAACTTAAGGTTAAACCTTGCCATGATGCGTACAAGCTGTTGTCTAACATTATCAGCAGCCTTGAGAGCCCGATGATTGATAAAATTTTCGTAGCACCAAGATGGGTCCTCGTCTGCAATTCATTAGAATCATAAATGACATTCAAATCAAAGAATAATGTTTTAGAGATAAATAAAGTGAAAACAAAGAATGCAAACACTTACTATTCTGCTTGTATGCGTGGTACACATTCAACAGCGTCAGGTGATCCCCATCTATGTGCCCGAACCTAGCTTTAGCTTCATCAGCAGCCTTTTGAGCCTCCCTAGGGCGTACAAAGCAATTTGGTACTAAAGAAAGAATTTGGTTATCACAGAAGAGGCCCATTGTAGGTCAGCAGATGCATACAGGCGAGACGACACCATTTGCTTGATGAGATAATACTGAGAAACTGCAACTATCTGCATCAGCACTTACTTAGAATCTGATGGTGCATGCCAACCGGGGGCATGGAACCCATACAAGACTGGCTGATGACGACCTAATTGGACACATCAATTCTTCAACTGCATGCATGTGTATGTATACTTATATACACATGCAAGCAATTGAACAACTAACATCATGCACAGAAAGAGAGCTGTGCACATGCCATATATGAGGGGATGCATCCAATGAATAATGCAACCCAATGGCATCCACTTATACTTATTTAGACCAGACTCGAGACAAATACAAAAAAATGTAATAGTAAATGATCATACCTGAAAGCATTGCAGAAACAGAGAGAATCTCATTCGAACAGTTAAATTCAGGACTAACAACCAGCATCTTTGACATCTGAGGATCTAAGGGAAACTCACTCATGATTTCCCCAAGCTTTGTCAAATTTCCATCATCATCCAATGCTCCCAAATAATTTAGCATCTCCAGTGCTCGCATTAATGTCTCAGGAGCAGGAGGGTCCATAAAATCAAAATGCACCAGGTCATCAATTCCAAGTTTCTTCAGTGTTAGAACTGTATTTGCAAGATTCGATCGCAGTATTTCTGGATATGTTTGAGGCTGAAGATCTTGATGAAAACTTTTCTCTGTGTAAAGTCTGAAACATTTTCCTGGCTGAGTTCTACCAGCACGACCAGACCTCTGGTGAGCACTTGCCTTTGATATTGGGGACACCAACAAAGATTCAACTCTCACTCGTGGATTATAAACCTTTTGCTTTGCAAAACCTGGGTCAATGACAAAAACAATGCCATCTATAGTCAAAGAAGTTTCTGCTATGTTTGTTGACACTACAATCTTCCTTCCAGCAGGACCGCCCTCTGTCAATGGGGGTGGAGCAGGTTCAAAAATTTTCTGCTGCATTGCAGGTGGAAGAGTTGAATACAGAGGCACTACTTTCACTGGCCCTACCTGGTCCCCCATATTTCCAATTTCTTTTGTTATTTTACGGCAGGCATCTTCTATCTCCTCCTCACCTGTGAGAAAAACAAGTATGTCCCCAGGTGTTTCATACACGTGTATCTGGACAACCGTCCTAATTGCTGCCTCAAGATAATCCCTTTCAGGATCCTGGGTGTAGAAAATCTCCACTGGATGAAGTCTACCAGGAACCCTCATCAGTGGTGCATCATTAAAATAACCTTGAAACTTCTCAGCCTCAAGCGTTGCACTCATAACAACTAGCTTCAGATCAGGTCTATTTCTTAGAACTTCTTTAAGAAGCCCAAATAGCACATCTGTTGCCAAAGTTCTTTCATGAGCTTCATCAAGGATTATTACTTTATATCGTTCCAAAAGTGGATCAGTCATTGCTTCTCTTAAAAGCATACCATCAGTCAAATACCTGCCATACAAAAAGTAGAAAAATGTGGGAACATGCCACTTAATCCAAGCATCATAACTCACTCACACAAATAGTAAAACAGTCGTACAGATACAGTAGAAACAAATTATGAATAACTCACTTCAAAACCGTTCTTGCACTGCTACAGTCTTCAAAACGGATACTATAACCGACCTCTTCACCAATATTCACATCCATCTCCTCAGCAACACGTCGAGAAACAGACATTGCAGCCACTCTACGAGGCTGGGTGCATCCAATCATCATTTTCCTACGTTTATCTGGTGTTTCTATATCTACTGCTTCCAAAACAAACTGGGGAATCTGTAACAGGAAGAATGATTAATAATATTTTCTCTGTCCAATCATTTTTTGCACATCAAAATTGCTCATGCAAGTGTTAGCATTCATTAAATTGTGAGACCAATAAGAAGCTTGAACATTTCCTTTCCTAAGATTAAATTTTCTGTGTTATATACTCTATCTAAGCCTTGCAAGAAGAATAGGAAGGAAATTAACAAACATACAAGCATCAATTAAGCGTATGAATATCTACACAACACACCACACGAGGGACTTGGGAACTTACAAGCCCAACAACTCTGGAAAAACACAAACAATTTGGCCACAAATATTGTTTTCAAGATTAAAAAATAAATAGATTATAACATTAACAACTCATTAATGAAACCTAACTGTCAAAACCAATAACACCATACATAAACAGTGAGCAGAGAGACTATCCCAATATGAAAATGTAGCAATTGATAACAATCATCAAGCAAAAGGGGAAATATTAACCAACCAACCTGAGTAGTTTTACCGCTACCAGTCTCACCGACAAGAATCAACACCTGATTTTTCTTTAAAACATTCAAGAACTCCTCCTTTTGGTGCCAAACAGGTAGACTCTTCCTCTTCTCTAATATTTCTAAGTACCTCTGCGAATATGGCCTCCCAGTCCATCGATTCACCAAACTGTTGTTGTTGTTTCCGTTGTTGTTCATCGCAGTTATGGCAGTTGTAGCCGGTCCCCCTCCACCGTTGGATTTTGTTATCTTCGCCGAGATGGAGGTCTCGTCCACCACATCAAACAAGCTCACTTTCCTCTTCCTCTCCGTACCCATCCAAATCCAATAAACCCTAGCCACAAAGATCCGTGGGGACCCGGGACTTGGATCCGAATCGAGAGAAAAAAGAAGAGATATATGGAATTGGAAACCGATTACCGTAAACCCTAGAAGAATAAAAAAAAAAAAAAAAAAAGCTGGTCACAGAGGGAGGATACGGCGCGAGCGTACTGTCGTTATATATTGGTCATTCCGTCTAACCAGGAACTTTCGAGATTTGCTAATTGGTCCCTGTAAGTTTATTTTCAGCGACCGACAAATTCACGTTTTCAAGAGCTTTGAATTTATGCAATTTTAGGCTCAGCCCATTTAATAGAACTCTGTGATCTGGGCCTCATCTATGGGCTACTTTGGTTCTTCGGGTTGAAGATGATTTTTAGATTTTCTTTTTCTCGTTTTTATTTAGAGGAGATTACAGTATACACGATACTTTTTGTTAAATTATCATTTAGACAGTCCTTTTATATTTTATACATTTTTTCGTTGTTTTGATTTCTTTTTATTTTGTTTTCATTTTTACAATCTTCGCTCGAAAACTGTTGACATCGGCGCCCGAGCTCTTCAACTCCAAGCCCGCCGACTATGACCCAGATTAGGTTGTTGCTTTGAATGACCCAATTTATGTTCTTTATCGAATTGAATTTTCCGATCATTTCCAGAATTCTTCTGTTGTTTATCGGAGCAAGGATGGGATTCAGATCCGACAGTGGTTACTCTTTAAACTATGATGGAACTAACCCGATCCTTGGTGGGTTTACCTGGAACCATGATCTTGATGATCTTTTAACTGGGTTTTTTGTTTGTTTGGTTAGAATGATGGTTATTACAGATTTGTCTACAGCCGGACCGCCATTTTAATTGTCTTATAACTTATTCCATCCCCAGTTGGGTACAAGGTTAGTGAGAGTGTTGTTGTGAATGTTAGTGTTTGTTTTAGTATGGTTTCATTCCTATAAGATGGCCTGAGAGTAAAGATGAAGCATCGAAAGCAAATATACTCCACACTCAAGATATTTATTTTAAGTAATAATTAATTTTTATATATAGTGTCATATTTATCTCATTTATCTTATCAACTGTTTTTATAAAATTTTAAACAATTCATTTAAAAAATTATATTAATAAAATTTATTAATAAATTTTAAATTTAATAAAAGTATATATTATTCAAATTAATAAATTTTAAGTATAAATTACTATAATTATATGTTTATAAAAATATAATTTAAAATTTAAAATTTCGACCAAATTTATTTTTATATAAAATGAATTTTAGGTTTGATTCTTTTAATTTATATTATATAGAAGGCTAATAATTTACAAACTTTTTAAAATTTCAAATCATTAAATTATCTTTTCAATATAATTAATAATAAATAATTTTATTAAGAAAAGCTCCCACCATTATTGTATCATTTTTTATTTTAACAATCATGAAATGAAATGTACTTTTGATATTGTATCATTTATATATATATATATATATATATATATATATCCAACAAAATTTGGTGTAAAAAAAAAAAATTCCAACAAAGTCGAATATTATATTTGGTCCTTGAGATATTTTTAAATAACATAAATATACTTAGAATTTGTAAATATATAGTTATAATGAATTTTTTAATAATATAATTTATACTAAATAAAATACGCTGTTGTCATTGTGGTATGTTGGTTCATAGATAGTGGATAGTTATTTAGCTTTAAAATCAACTTACACTATTTTTGTTATTATTATGTGATTTTTTTTCTTTTGTAGAAAAAAAAAAATAATATGACTTTTTATATATATATTATTTAACAGGAGCATTTTGGCTTGAAATCTCAAAGGATTTTTTTATATAAAAAAATATCAAATATATACATAACATATATTATATTTTCGTATACGTATCTCATTTATTGATATTTTATCTTTTTAAATTTTTCAAATTTACAATTTATATATATTAAAATAGTTGTAAATATTAAATATATACTTAACATATATCAAAATTTGATATATGTATACCATTTACTATTAATTTATTTTTTTTAATTATTTTTAAATTTGTAATCTATATATAGTAAATTAGTTGCAAATATCAAATAAATATTTAACGTATACCAAAGTTTGGTATACGTATATCATTTATTATTAGTTTATCTTTTAAATTTTTTAAATTTGCAATTTATATATAGTAAAGTAGTTGCAGATACAAAATATATATTTAACGTATACCAAATTTTAGTATACGTATACTATTTATTATTAATTTATCTTTTTAATTTTTTCAAATTTGCAATATGTATATACATAAAGTAATTGCATATACCAAACATATACTTAAAGTATACCAGTATAATATATCATTTATTGTTTATCTTTTTTATTTATTTTTTTTCTAAATTTGCAATATGTATATATATATAAAGTAGTTGCAGATACCAAACATATATTTAACGTATACCAAAATTTTCCTAAAATCTTATTTATATAAGGGGGCCTAAATAGATTGAATCTAAACAATAATTTTTCAATACTAATGACTTAATCACTACAAAAATTTGAAAACACTTATATTCAAACTTTCTAAAATAATAGTATTTAATTTTAATTTTAAAAGTTAATCATAATTTTATTTATTTTATTAAAATTATCCTCATATTTTTAAGAATTAAGAAGAGATTTACATAGAATTATAATAAAATTGGGTTTAATGATGAATAAAAAAAAAGTAGAAGAATGTCGGTTAGTAACTAATGAAGTGCAACGGAAGGTTACCTATAAGTAACCAAAATATTGTTTTGTTTTGTACAGGGCTAAGCACGGTTCGGTCCAATCCAGGAATTTGAAAATTTCTGGGATTAGATTGAATTTCGGGGATTTTAATTTGTGGAGAACCGGAATCATAACCAAAATAAAAAATTTATGTATTGTATTGTTCCGAAAATTTCGATACAATACAATTCGGAGATCGGATATTTCGGTTCCGGTCCAATCCAATACAATACAATACGGAGATTCGGATATCTTGAAAAAAAAAAAAGAAACAAAAATATGCAATTTGATAATTTATATGAACAAAAACAATCAAAACCTATAATTTATCAATGATTTTAAACTAGAAAAATATAATTACTGTAAAAATATATAAATATAATTATATTAATATTTTACTTAATTCAAAT
>CATKHJ010329723.1:0-26760 GCA_949750685.1 Vernicia montana
TAATTTATTTATGTAAATATTATATATATATATACAATATATTATAGTATATATAATAATTTTAATATATATATATATATAATATATTATTAATAAATATATATATATAATTTATTATAATAAAAAGTTAGTTAAATCAAAAAACCAAACCAAACCCAACCCAACCCAACCATATAATATATTATATTATATATAATAATTTTAATATATATATATATATATATATATATATATATATATATATATATATATATATATAAAAAAAAAAAGAAGAAAAAAAACAGTGAAACCGATAAATCAAATTGAACCGAACCAAACTTTTTCGGTTTGATTTTTACTATAAGTTTGGTTCGGTTCAATTTTAAAAAAATGTAATTTTGGTTATTTTGGTTATTTCTGTTCGGTTCGATTTTAAACCGAACCAACCGAATGCTCACCCCTAATATGCACTCCTTTATGATATTAATCCACTAAAAAAAACTCATTAATTTGAAAGAAATCAATTTAATTATATTTGTTAGAAAATTATTTCAAATATTGTATATATAGATAATAAATTCAATTTATTTTATTTTTTAATTACCTTTATTATTTAAAAATAACTAATAATATTAAAACTTTAGGAAATTGAGATATGTATTTGTATATAAATCAAAATTAAATTAAATTAAATGTTTATGAAATTGTATGATTTTTATTTATTTTAAAATCATTTATTTTTATTTTTTTTTTATCGCTTTTCACAAATAAATGTGGGGTTGAGACTGTAGCACGTGGAACATAATTAAATCTGTAATACCAGTCGAATATGAGAACATAAAAGGAATATGACTTAACAAATATCGATCGGATGACAAAGAGAGAAGTGTTTTGTAGGGGAATTTTTCGACCAACTTTGAGTAGATAGTACAAATTACTTATAATTAAATACACAATATATAAAATAATATATCATGGTAATTTTGTTAACATATAGCAAAAAATCAATAAAATAAGAATCAATAATATTTAAGAGTCAATATACGTTATTCTTTTAGCAAAAAAAATATAATAAGTTATTTTTAAATAAAAAAATTTATTTATTAATAATTTTTATATTAATTATATAAAATAATATATATAAAAATCTTATAAAAATTCTTAAAATTTTTTTTTAATACAAATCATTAAAAAATAATTAAATCAACATCGCACAATGCGCCGCGAACCCACAACTAATATTTATTTAATTTATAATAAATACAATCCCTCACATTTGTATTATAGGACACATATTTAATTATTAAATTATTAATTTAATAATAAAAATAGTAGTTTTTTTTTAAAAAAAAAAACTACTATTTTTATTAATAATAATAATAACTACTATAGTAAATAATAAGAAAAAAACTACTATTAATAATAAAAATAGTAGTTAATATATGAAATTTTTTAACTATTTATTAAGAGTATATTGTAAATATGATAATTAAAATGTGTGTTATAGTAAATATAAAAATTTAAATTTATTGAAGATGAAGCCATTTTAATAGTGAGGATTAAAATTTGAATCTTATTAATATTAAATAAAATATAATGTATGATTAAAAAAACTATAGAAGACCGATAATTATTAAAAAGAAAAAGGACAGTGTGAGGCTGACGGTTGATTAAAAGAAAGGACAAAATGGTAAATTCGCGAAGCCTGTATTACAATTATGATTTAAATAGTTCAGCAGACCAAAAACTTAAAAATCTGTTTGTTCCTAGAGAAACAGAGAAAAAGAGAAGATGGAGAAACAAAGGTTGTTCTTGATTGGAGTGTTGACTCTGCTATATTTGCTCGCACAAGGCAACGCAATCGAAAATCCCCAATACCAAATAGTACACGAAGAATCAGATTTTGAGGTCAGATTATACACAGAATCCACATGGATGTCTGCCACAGTCACTGAAATCTCTTTCGAAAAGGCTACCCTTATTGGCTTTCACAGGTCAATTTCTTCAAAACCCAAAATTTTTTTACGTCTTTATTTTGATGTTTGTTTCGTTTGGAGAAAAGGGGAATTGTTTGGGTTCCTTAGAAATTTTTTTTTTTTTTGTTTCTTGATCGTGAAAGATTTATTAAACCCGTGTTTGGTTGCTGAGAAATCTTAGGAAAACAAGTTCAGTGACAAGTTTAGGTATTTTGGTTCTTTAACACATCCTTTTTATCAGTTTCCTATAAATGAGGAATGTTCTGGTTATTTTTTGTTTTTATTATTATTAAATGGAATCTGTGTTTTTCTTGACCTTTACTCAGTTTGGTGATGAATTTTTAATGTTTGTGCTTGAAACATGATCTATTTTCTCAATTGGATAATATTTAATGGAAAACTTTTCTCCAGTCTTCTTAAGAACTGATTATTTGATTCTGTGTAATGGGTTCTGTCTTGGTAATAGGCTATTAGATTGACAAATTTTAGGCTATTCTTTATTTCTGGAAACATCAAGGAGTCAATCCTTCCATCTGTTGCATCAGCCTGCATATTTAATTTGATTAGAGTTGAGATTCTAACTTTGTAGTACTTCAGAGATGCACTATCTTTTCACAATAACATGTAAAATTAGCATTTATCCTTATCCATTGGACTAAGGCTTTCAGGGAAAACAAGTCAGCAGATAGGTTATAATGGCACTTTGCTTTTAGAGGCGCCCCTTTGAATGTTATCCAACTCGATTGGAGGGCATTGCCTTTTTAACTTGTCTCTCATATTTCTTGCCCTCCATAGTGTACTCCCATTCCTTTTTTTCTCAATAAGTTTTTTTTTTCTTACCTAAAGAAAAATAGCGGCATGTTGCTTATTTTGATGGGGTGAAGAATTTACAATCTCAGTCAGCTTGCTTCGGTAAAAGAAACTCCTTTTTTCTTTCCCTTCTTCAAATGATTGTATTGTTCACACGGCCTCCATTTTATCCATTTCATTTTTAAAAAAAAATAGTAATCTTCGGAAGCAACAATGGAAACATGATAGTTGTTCCCATGGAGCCAATACTAACAGTATTGGTATATTGAGAATGAATGTTCACTATAATTTCTGTGAATTTAGTGCATATTGATAGACCATAATGAAGTGTAATGTATTTGGATGAAACAAGTATTATACCAAACATGCATACAAGCATAGCCTTTCTTCATTCACTTTTCCATAACCATGCACATGTAATACATTCTGATTTTTCATTTAGAAGTCCCAATTTGATATTATACTGTTGGTTGTTGCTCTCCTCTCAGGTTGTTCCAGTACATTCAAGGTGCCAATCTAAATTGGACTAGGGTTCCAATGACAGCTCCTGTTGTGACTAGCATAGTCCCAGGAGCTGGTCCCTTTAAGTCATCAGCCTACTCTGTTCTATTGTACTTGCCCGTGAACTTCCAAGCTGACCCACCAGTCCCTCTCCCTGAACTGCACCTGAAACCCTATGTGTGGGACACCCATTGTGTTGCGGTGAGGAAGTTTTCAGGGTTTGCAAAGGATGATAACATTATCAAAGAAGCTAAGAAACTTTCTTTCAGCTTGAGCAGATCTTCATTGGCCAACATCACTTTGACAGACAGTGATTATGCCTACTCTATTGCTCAGTATGATGCTCCATTCCAGTTCATCGGGCGTGTCAATGAAATATGGGTAGATATCAACGCAACTGCCTTAAATGAAAGTGATTACACTAAAATAGCAACTTACTGAAGTATTGTTGTATCCATGTTCCTGAAGAAGTCCGTTGAAGTTCATTAAGTTTACTGTCTGTGTGCATATAAGTTTTAAGTCATGACGATGTTAATTCTAAAATAATGTCATTCTATGTATTTCTGTTCAACTTGGGTGTGTATAGTGTATTTTGGTTATGTATAATGTATTTTGGTCCTGGAGGTGGACTGGATTTTGATCGTTCATCTCATATATATATTTATATAATGAATGAATGTTGCAGCTCTAAAAGTTGATGTAGATCCCTTCGGCTTCCCCAGTTCTGAAGCTGACAATAGAGTTTTGGAATATGTCTGCATTTTGATTCCGTGGCAACAGCCAGTTACACAATCAACAATTAGCTTCATTTTCATTTTCAATTATGGAGTTATTTTTTAAGGAGAAAAAAGAAAAATTTAGAATAAAAATAATTAAGAATAGAAAATTTTCTTCGCCAAAGATCTTACCATTTCTGAAGGAAATTGGAGCACCATATTCTAGAAGTTCAAACTATGTGCTTGAATAAATTCTCTTCTTAATTTAAATTTAATAATTTAATATTAAAGATTTTCATTTGAATTCTATTTATTATATAATATTTATAATCAAGCTGACAATGAAGTCTTGGAATATTTGTGTGTCTGCATTTTGATTCCGTGGCTATCATATGCGGCCAATTCGCATTTGTGAGTACCTCCATTATATTAAAAATAGGACTTTACTTGTTCAATATCTATGACGTAGCATCAACATTTGGGACAAATCAATCAAAAACGAAAGAAGCAAGGCAACCCTAACCTACAGAATTATCTAATTGTAAATTTGTAATTTGGGGTATACATCAGCCTTGACCAGGAAACTTGTCATTCCAGTAAAAATGGTCCCTAGCATCTTCTTTGCAAGAGCACCTTAGACTTGTGATGTTTACTGTTCTCTTTTTTTTTTTTTAGGTTACAAGAGTGGGCTTACAGCTAGCTTGATATACAATCGATCTCTCTTTGCTCCATACAGGCTACTAATGGCATATAAGAATCAAAGATCCATTGAGGTATTTTCATGATACTTCACTTCAAAGCTAATTGAAACTTCATGACACTTGAGATTTTAGTCTCTACAGTGGGAGTTTTTGAGAAATCATGTCCTGTGGTTGCACTGGTTTGCATATAAAGGTGTAAAAAGGTTATCTGCCATTTTCCAAAGAAAATAATACAAAATCAAGCATTCTTAAATCACAAATTAAGCAAATGAATTAATTATAATTATCAAAATCCTCTAAATAAGCATAACCTCTTTTTATTGAAATTTCTGCTAAAAGAATGACCGAATTGTGAAATGTACAATAAAGGTCCAATAATTAATACCTCACAATTTCTTTACTTAATACAGTTGGAACCAAACATTAGTTCGGTCGGTTTTTCGGGTGAAGGTAAGATGGCAAAGATGACATAACAGTGGGAACCCTCTTTCCCATCATAGGCAACTTGATTTGACTACAGTAAACAATAAATAAAAGACATACAAGTAAAAGGAAAACAAAAATGGGTGAATATATGACCTCCATGCTTCTCAGGTATGAAATGTTTGTTTCAGAAATGCTTAACCATAGGTATTCCGCTTCAACCAGTGCAGCTCCTAATGTCCAAGAAAGATCCCCAGGACCGAATATTATTTCTTTATCGCCAAGACACAAAGCATCCTCAATGAGTGATGCCATATAAGGCACCCGGAAACAGTATTGTCCAAAGTAATTTTGATTTCCAGAAATGTTGCTCAAGTCACCACTTGATTTTGAACACAGCTGCTCACCTTTCTCCCAAATCTTGGTCAAATTTGCTCTTGGGACCAGATCTAATATGTTGTAAACAGCAAAAAATCCAGAGAGTGCATGAAAGCTTCTGGTTGGGTAGGTGCCAACTGCCAATTTAAGAATATTACTGCCTGCAGTACACAAATTAAAGTTACTAGTAAGAACTTTAAGATGTAAGAAGAACTTTAAGATGTAAGTCTTGCATTTTTTCTTCAATGTGAAAAGGGCAAGCTATATTAAAAGAAAGTGCATAATGCATAAACAAATTAGATATCCAAACATGTAATTTGCGTGTGAGATGGAATAAACTGGAAGGCAGACATTAAATCATAAGATGCTAATTGAGCATAAAACATAAGAAATCCTCACATTTTCATGCTTAATTTTTCATCATTCCAAAGATACTAGACAAGACTGGCCTATATCAAGCATATAGATACCTTATAACAGAGAAGACCTTCTAATTTATAGAACTACATGGAAATGTATAGCATACATAACAACTCAAAATGTATCTGTCCATACCTTAAATAAAAAAAATCCAAATGACACATTCAGAAATAAGCCTAAGGAATTCCTAAATCCTAATACGGTCATGAAAAAATTCAGAACCACAGGAATATGCAGCTTCATAGACATGCAAGCATCAAAGATTCATCCCTAACAATAAATTTGAATACTATTGTAGTTTTTAAGCATACCATTGTAAGAAGTCAGGCTTGTTCTGCAATTATTGCCAACTGTTGGCAGTGACCTATCTAAACTGCTAGAGTTAATAGCAGCAGCCCTGGCAATTACTTTGCATTGCTCCCAATCTGGTTCTCCAACCAAATATGTATATTTACTCTTGTGCATTTGACTGCTCAAATTCTTTGGGTGAGTGATATTAGGCCCATTACAAGCATAACAAGTGTAATTTTGAACAAAATCAGAACCCAGACAAGGATGCCTGACTTTGAATCTTTCATCACTACTTCCTCTAAATGGTTTCAACTGACTGATCATGGCAACTGTCCTATCAAATGCCTCATTCAACCCAAATGATGGTAATGAGTATGCTAAAATCTGATGTTCCATTAAACCGATCTTTGTTCTCAGCAAATGCATATCATCTCTTGCTCCACCATGCACTTCCATGACAACTTGCAATGATGAACCTCCCAGATCTAGAAGTCCTAACGTAGACCCCTGTGATGAATTCCCTAATTTCCCCATTTTATAGTTCAAAGCCACCCAACCATAATAAGCTTCTTCTTTCCCACTCAAGACCCTTATCCAACGTCTCTTGTGAACAAATGAGTGTTCCTTCAGAACAAGCTCCACATCATCCAAGACCTGTCGAGCATCCACCATTGGCAACCTCCTCAATCCAGCAGTAGCTAGAACAAAAATAGGAGTGTCTCCATGTCTTTCTAGCGGCACCCACCGCTCTGCCAACAGAATTAATGGTTCCAATGATACTCTTACTCCTGTACAATTACCAACAAACTTATCTAAACCTGGTTCAGTCTGCAAACAATGATACTTGCAAGAACTTCTTGGAAACAGACTCTCAGTTGAATTGTCAGGGTAAGAATGCTCCAAAACAGGCAAATCCCATTTACCTAAACTTCCTAATTTCCACTTATAAACATTCACTCGCGTCCCAGTGCTTCCACAATCCACAACAACTGTAAAATAATCTCTTTCTGCTAAATTACGAGCCTTCCACTGCTTAAATACAAAATACCCACCAGCCAATAACAGCAAAATCACTACACTAGCTATACATATTCGCAAAACCCGTTTATACCTAGTGAAACCCGTGTTTGAAATTTTTACTTTTGATGGTGATTTGGGTTTCATAGCTGAACTTTCAACATTAATGAATTCCTCTCATTGCAAAAAAAATTAGCTGTAGATCAAATCCAAATTTTTCAGAAAATTAACTGAAAATGAAATAATTGTACCTTGGTTCTGTACTTATAGCTTTATCTTTACTCCTCTGTTTCTTTAGATCCATAGCTGTTGCTTTCTCTCAGTTGTTTGGCTGCCGTGAATCGTTGGAATTGGTAGAAGTGACCACTGTTCAAAGAAGATTCATAGCGATTATTGAATATGGCTGCCAAAAGCCAATTTTCAGATAATATTATTAGCTTTTTGTATTTATAATTGCAATTTTCATATCAACATGTATGAATCTATTCCCTTAAAAAAAAACATGTATGAATCTGTTACACTAAAAAAATTGTATGAATATACTTTACTTGGTTGATATATTTTCTATAGTATTTTAATATACATATATATAAAATAATTCACTTATATAATTTTTTAATTTTTAAGAATACGAAGCTATCGCACACCGTTATAAGTTCATTCGTATAATTAAAAAAATTCTTCTTTATAATATTGATAAGTAAAAGCTAGCTAGCTGAAAAAAAAAATATTGTAGTTTAAACTTATAAGTTGTGATAACCATACAAATATATAATTATATAAATGATTTATATGTGAAGGTATAATATGGTTGGTCTTCTCATTCTCTTTAAGAAAAGTGAAAAATTAAGAAATATCATATTTAAATCTCTCAAACTATAAAAAATTATCACTAATTATATTGTGTACCTATTTTAACTCATTAAAAATTTTTATTTTTTGCCAAAGAAGAAATGGCGTTTTCATTAATTAGATTCTAAGTTCATAACAGTACAAGTAATAAAATTAAACATAAAGAAGGCTCAATAATACAAATCATTACTACTAATGAAAGGGCTTTTAGACATAGGTTTGAAGTCCAAAGAAACATTGAAGACAGACTTATATAGTCTGTAAACAAATCGACCCAAAGGCCTACATGTACAAGGAAATTACTGAGGTACCCCTGACTGAGCTTCTCCCATTTATAATCTTTTGTTGCCTCTGCCAACCCTACCTTCGCTGCTTGTGGCTTTGAGACAAAAGAAAATAGTAGAGAGAGAAAGAGAATCACCACTGGACGTCTCCAAAAGCACATGCACCAACTGAACTTAAAACTTGCCCATACTAGAGAAACATATATGTGGGGACAAAGTCATAGATATGGCACAAGAACCTTCCAAATATCCAGTCCAAGCCATAAGGTAATTATGTCTCTATTAATAGTGATGGAGTCCTTAAGTTTCTTAAGATCATAGAGCCAAGATACAAACCCAAAAACTCCAACACTAGTAACCACCTTCTTCCTCCTTCCATCTATTATTTTTTCTATAGAGATCGACAAAAGATAGGAAGTAATGAGAAGGTCGGACGTCGTCGAAAAGAAGTATGAAAAAACTGGTGCCATGAGGCCAACACTTATAAACTAATTTATGAAAAATTAAATCCAGACAAACTGAGAGATGGCAAAGACACAACATAACTAAACACCCATGAATATAACTAACAAAAATGAGCATATTTTGGGATTTTCATGGCCGAAGTCATTTGAAGAACCTCCAACAAAAACCCTTGAAAAGGGTACTAAAAAAATAAAGAAAGGTTTCAGAGAGAATTATCAGTCGAAATCCATTGAATTTCCATTATATAGAAAAAAAAAAAGATTTATATGCTCATGACCAAAACTAAATAGAACAACCTTATCTACTTAATGTCATAAGTTTTTCATTAAATATATTTTATTGCTTTCACACCTACATATATATAAAGTAAGGATCAACTATATATAAGTTGCATCAATTTTTTTCATAAATTTTTCGTAATGCTACAATATTTTGTTCTTTATTTGCATTATAATATATTTTCTTTTTCCGTAACAAGTATTAATTTTAACTTTCATTACTTGAAAATTTCTCAAGTAAAGTTTACTTGAATTTTACAAAAAAAATTATTTAATTTTACAAAATTTTCTAAAAATTTACAAAATGTTCAAAAACTTGTAAAATAATATTTTTTTTTTTATAGAAAATGACTTGATTTTACAAAAATCTCCAAAAACTTACAAAAAATAACCATCTTGCATATTATTTTGTAAATTATTGTTTTTATAAAATATTATTAGGTTTTACAAAATATTTTAAAAACTTACAAAAAATGGTCATCTTGCATGTTATTTTACAAAATCATATTTTTTACATAAAAAGACATGATTTTACAAAATTCTCTAAAAATTTACAAAAATATATGTCGTGTCGAATACTATTTTGTAAAGTAACAAAATTTACATAAAATTACTTCCTTTTATAAAATATATTTGAAACTTACAAAAAAAAAATATTATCTTGCACATTATTTTATAAAAAATAAATTAATTTTACAAAATTCTCTAAAAATTTACAAAACATGAGTCATTTTACATATTATTTTGTAAAGTTACAAATTTACAGAAAATTACTTGAGATTTACAAAATAACATGTAATGTGACTTTTTTTTTTTGTAATTTTTCAAAAATTTTGTAAAATCAAATAAAACTTTACTTAAAGGCATGGTAAAAAACAGTAACAATTATATTGAATATTTATGAGAATGTAAAGAAAGGGATACTTACAAATTTAGTGTTCCAACTTGTCAATATATGACAATAGAGTTTGTCAACTTTCAAAAGTATTAATTGAGTGTGTAAACTTGTAAAAAAATCACATGTTAGTGTTATAAGTAAGTTATTAAAAGTAATCGGTAACTTTATACAAAAATATTAGGGATAATTGCAAATTTAGTGTTCTAATTTGTTAAGATATGAGAATTGATTGTTTCAACTTTCAAAAGTATCAATTAAACGCATATTATTTGAAAATTAAAAAAAAAGGAAATCAATAAAAAATACAAAAGGTTACCTGATACTTTGATGATCACCAAGGAGTTGAAGCTGTAATCAACGATGGTAATAGATATGGCCAACTAGAATAGGCGTTAACCAACAACGCCACAAATATTTAATTTTCTCTGCTTTTGAAATGGGTAGATTATTTGAAAACGAGACAAATGTGATTGGTTTTGATATGACTTTAGGATTTAAAAGATTTCAGTTTTCTTTTTTTTTTTTTTTTTTTTTTTCGATTAGCATGCATTTAACTGGGTTTTAGCATAATTTTTTTTTTCAAATTTTCAATTTTTTTTTCTGTAGGATTAAATTTGGGATTTTGAATTTTGAAATGAGATTTTTGTTATTCAACATTGATATATCACATCATCATTGATTAACGGTGTTAGGGATATGGGCCCCAAATATTAATGAAGCAAAGTTCAAACCTGATTTTGTCAAAAAAAAAAAAAATCACATACCCCAGGGGCAGATCCATAAAAAATTGTCAATGGAAGCAATTAATTATATGAAAGGTAAAATGTTTGTAAGTTGTAATTTAGTGGGACAAATAAACAAAATTTAGTGAGTATATTTGTAAATATACATATTTTAAGAAAAAAATTTTAAAAGTTAGTGGGACAGTTGCATCTACTCCTCTCTCAATAGATCCGTCCATAATAGACTTCAAAATGAAAATTGATAAAAACACAATATATTTTTTTGTACTTTCCTTAATTAAAAAATCAATTTTTCTCTGACAATCTCAATTAAATAATCTTGTTTATCACTAAATTTATTTGAGTCGAGCTCAATTTATTAAAAAAAAAAATTTATAACCAAACATGTCAAATTTTTATAAAATCTAACATTTTTTAAATTTAATTATGACTTATGAATATATCTATATATCATTATCATTAAGTTAAAGTATAAGTTAAATATTTAAAAAAATAAGTTAAAATAAAAAAAATTAATAACACTTCAATGGCTCTGTAAAAGCTGCTGCAAATATTTCGGCTCAAAAATAATAAAAATAATGATAAATAATGTCACTGACGATATTTTTTTTTAGCATAAAAAAAGAGACTTTATTATAAATTTATTGTCCAAATTATATATATATTTACTAATAGACTATGCCTTTATATACAATGATAAAAATTTTCAAGCAAACAGATATAGCATTATAACCTATTAATTTAAGAAATATTATTACTTTGTATAATTCATAATTTATCTTTAAAAAAGTGTTTGTATAATTATGAATTTTTATAAGATAAATATATAATTATTAAATTGAACTAATAGTCGAGTAATTTAATATTTAATTTGTAATAGAAAAATAAAAAATTTTAATTCCGGCAAAATCTTTTCTTTTCAATATACATATGAGATTAGTAACTAATAAGTTTTACAATACTGTCAAATCAATACTTTCAAACTTCCATCATTGGAAGTCATATGCCAAAATCAATAAGAACATAACAATGACATACTATACCTCTTTTTTTTTTTTTTTAAATCTAATTACCAAAAAAAAAAAAGTTGCTTAAATTTTAGTATTTATTTATAATTTTATTATGAACTTTAATTTAATAATTTTATAACCCATCAAATTTTGCGGGAAATTAATTATTTTAAAGTAAATTAAATAAGAAATTCAGTTTTTATATTAATTTATATTTTGTTTATGATCAATTGGCCCTGAGATTGAGAACTTTAAAGTTTTTTTTTTTTTTTTTTTTTTTTGACCTTTAAAGGTTGAGTAACTATTAAGCTATTATTTACTTAATTATTTTTTTTAATTCCCCTCCCCCCCCCCCCCCAAAATGAAAAGAAATTCAAATTATAGTACATCTCTTAAATTGTCTTTTACTCAATTCACCTCCTTTAAATACTCTGTGTAATAATGTTGTATAATGTGTTCGATAGCATTGTATCCAACGGGTACCATTGGATCACAATTAAAAATAAAAATAAAAACATTACACAAGCTTTTTATTTCTTAAAAAATAAAATTTGATTTACCTCTACATTTCTATTTCTAAAAAAAAAAAATTATTATTAATAGTGTTAGTCACGCTAAGCCATATTAGAAAATACAAATCTCTTTCTATAAGATTAGAGCAAGTATAACATTAAATAATAGAATTAATATTTATACATCACATAAAATATATAATATAAAAAAATTTAGACTAATAAATATATATGTTTTTATCTCTATTTCATTGTGAAATTGAGAATATTATAAATAGTTAATATTATTTCGTGATATGCACACCAAAATATAATTTAATGGTAAATACATATTTCATGATATAAAATTTTTAAGAATATTGATAATAATTTTAAAATAATAATTTTAAAATTAAATTAAATTTATTTTATCTTTTAACTTAAATTATATAATTTGGGGTCTAATTCTCTAAAATAAAAGAGTAATTTCAGCAATGAATTTAAAATTATACATTTTTGACAAAAAAAAATCATAATAAAATAAAATTATGAACACATTCGCTAATCTAGTATTCATGAATTTAATGAAATATTAAATTATATACAGTAAAATTAATAATTAAATTTATATTTACATATTTGCGTCTTCTAAATTATAAAATGTTACCACTAATTTAGTTAGAAATGTTAAAGGGAATGACTATTCCTATTAAATAATTTACAATATTATTTCGACTTATTAAATCTCTTAATATATATAAAAAAATACCTCTCAAATTTAAAATTATCCAAATTCAAATTTAATTCATTTTAAATAAAAGATTAAATTAAATATTTTATATTATATTACGATATTGATTTTATAAATCTTTTTATGATTTTTTTGCATATTCTCCCCCAAAAATATATCTAAAAAGTTTAGTTGTTTTATAATAAACTTTTAATTTAATACACTATTTATTAATTAATATGTTTTAATTTTAATTTTTTTCAGGAAATAAATTTTTAATCAAAGTTTATTTAATTATTATTTTTTTAAAATCTCCCCTTCAAATCTCGGGCTAGAAAGTCCATATTTTAATATTAGGAGAAACTCGCTTCTTCTTCAGCTCTCTCCCTCTTCCTCTTCCTCTCTCTCTCTGCGATCTACAGAAATATCAGTCTTAATCGTTGCTTTCAGCGCCACGGATCTCTTTCTTCTTCACGATCTCTTTAAACCCACCCGTGACACAGCTTTCTATTGATTTGCTTTTTATCTATTTTCAACAATAACATCTTCTCTCCTTCAAAAATTTCCCTCTCTAGGGTTTCAAAAAAAAAAAATAATAAATAAAAGTCCAGGCAAGTAATTATCTGCAAATTTCTTTATTATTTTATGTTTCTGATTGTTTGCCGAGAAAACATTGGAAAAGAGAAAGATAACATCTTTTTAAGATTTTTTAAGGATTTTGGGTAACTGCTACTTAGCCACTTGCGTTTTTTTTTTTTTTTTTTTTTTTAATGACATAATTGCGATTGATATGGTTCCTGTTTTGTTGGGCGAGATTCGTGGATTTTGTGTCAGCACGATTTGATCTTATAGGGGAACTGGAGATACTTGCTTATATGAATTTGTTGGTTTTGTTTTTATTTGGATAGTGACTATGTTTATTGGATTGGATTATGATCGTTTTTTGTATTGTTATATAAGTAGTTTATTTGAAGGTGGTATTAATTTTGATAAAATTGCAGCTTGGCTTCGGTTGTTGATTTTTTGGGAAATGATACATATGAATTATGATTATATTTTAGTCGCTCTAGTAGAGGAATTAGGATTAGGTAGTAGTGTCTGTTGGAAGAGAAGTATTTCAGGGAAGTTTGATGGTAAATAATTTTGTTACTTGGGCTAAGATTGTAGAAGGGAGAGAGAAATTTCGTTACAAATATCAAATAAAGATTAACTCTGTAGATTTGATATGCCTATCATCAGATTGAGAGTGTGAATGTTAAATTGCATTGATTTTTAAATTAACGCTTATTCAGAAAGCATTTTAGTTCTGGGACTTGTTGGCCATTGACATTTTATGGACTTCAGATGTGCATGCATGTCCACATACACATAAACACAAAGTATATGCACTCTGAAAGCCTTAACAGTTTTTTATAAGCATTAACGTTCTTTCTGTCAAGGTCAATGTTGCCATGCAGCTCATTATTTTTAGTCATGATATTTATACTTTTCCTTTTACATAGGCCCTTTAAATGCGTTTTGTCTTACTGATGCAAATTTTTTTTCCCTCATATTTTCAGGTTTTGTCAAATTCTTTTGATCGACCTTGCTATGACAAGTGAAGCATGACATCAAGTATGTTGACTGGAGAGAGAAGGTATGGATTGGTGCATTTTTTTACTTTTCAGTAAACTTTAAGCCCAATACTAGCTTCAGTAACTGTTTGTGCAACTAGGTCCAGTTTCGCAGTGAATCTGGCCCTCTCTCTCTCTGGATTAGGGAGAAGAGTTGGGGGGAAGAATTGATTGTGTCTCTTCATTACTCTTACATGTAATGAAGAATTGCAAAGTTTATTCAGTGTCAAAATTATTTTATGTGTTGGGATGCCAGAAAAAATTGCTTACTGAAGCTTTTGTCAATTGTAACTTCAAAGCTAGTTAGAAATGGTAATTAAAATTTAAAGAGATGAAAAAGTTAATGGCATTGTAATATCTATAGTTTTTTTTTTATCTAATGATGATTAGTTGCAGATGGGCTTCTGCAAGAAGAAGTGGCATGACTGTGTTGGGGAAAGTTGCTGTTCCCAAACCTATAAATTTACCAAGCCAAAGGTATTTAGTTTTGGAATTAAGGTTTATTTGGGTTGAGAAGGATAAGGCACCTGGTTCACCCCCTAATAAAGTTTCGTATTTTCTTTTCTGTTGTTTCAAGGTTAGAAAATCATGGTTTGGACCCAAATGTTGAAATTGTTCCCAAGTGAGTAACTCAACTACTAATTTTTTCTATTAGTTTTTTTTTAATATCATCTGTTATTGTTCTTTATAATCTTCAAATGTCTTTGATGCTGCTACCATGTTTTCTGATTATAAACACTGTTTTTTCCTCACATTGTTCCTTAATTGCTTCCCACATGACAGGGGCACCCATAGTTGGGGCAGTAGATCATCTTCTTCCACATCAAATGCATGGGGTTCTTCCTCTTTGTCTCCAAATACTGATAGTGGTACTGGTTCACCAAGCCATCTTAGTGGTCGCCCGTCATCTGGTGGAAGTGGCACTCGACCGTCAACTGCAGGCAGTGACAGAGCCCATGAGCCTATTACTAATGCATGGGGTTCAAATTCCAGGCCATCATCGTCTTCTGGAGCATTGACTTCAAATCAAACATCACATACAACATTACGTCCTCGCAGTGCAGAAACAAGACCTGGTAGCTCACAGCTATCCCGGTTTGCTGAACCTTTGTCTGATAATTCGGTGGCATGGGGTGCGCCAGGAACAACGGAAAAGTTGGTATATTTTCCTGACTTAAAGGCTACTATTGAAGTCACCAAGTGGTGATAGTGACTGATTTCCTTAAAATTAAGTTTTTTACATTGATCTTTTAACTAGGTTAGATTATTACAAAAATATTCTGCATAATGTTGGTTGGCAGAGCATGCTTATATCCATTTTTAAAACCCTTTTTTTGTCATTAAGGGGGCAGTTTATATTTCAACCTGTCAACCATTTGTAGAAACCAAGTTAGTGAAATGTGAAAGGTGCCCAAGGTGCCAATTCTTAACATAATTAATTTGATTGGTTGGAGTATACATGGTGAATATAATGAAAATCTTGTTGCTAGTTCACCAACCAATAAAATTCTTCAATACTGTTATACAAATGCATAAATGATGGTGCAGTTTAAAAGAAGCATATGAAATAATAGTATTTAAGGGGTGAGAAAACCTAAAAAGAAGGCGACATGGATTAAAAAGTTGGAAAAAGGGCAAGAAAGAATGTAATAATTATACATCAGCAATGCCATTCTCATTTTGGACTGAGCTTGAATGAATCTGTAGGATTGTCTCTAGTTAAGCTTCTTTTTAACTTTTTTTTTAGATTGTAATAATTGTACATCCAAATGTCATCTTGGCTTTTAGGTTGCTTTATAAGTGTTTCTGTCCTTACTGTGCATTAATTATCGAATTTATTTTTTACATACATAGATTTTATGTTTGATTCATTTTTGTTCTTCATTTTCTCTATTTGTGACATGAGTTTACATGGAACCATTAATGGTTTATTTTTAATTGCAGCTGGAATATGGTTTAACGCTGTAAAAATATATGGATTTCTAAAATGTTTTGCTGTAAAAGATTCAGCCTAATTTCATGAAGAAAGATTTGTTAATGGATAAATTACATTTGCAATTAGTTTTGGATAACATTTTGGAGTAATGGCAATACAAGGAAGAAGGTGGCTTTGAAATGCTAGGTTTGGATCATTTGGGGTGTGAAGAATTAATTATGGCTATTTATATTGATGTTTTCTATGGTTATACATATAATTTTTGTCCTATTTTTGTGATGCTTTTAATCGATGATGCCATCCTGTTTCCCCATTCTCTCAGTCTGGTGGGTTTTTAGTTTTGCTCTGTTTCTTTTTAAATTACCCGACTTAGCATTATTGGCTGTTATATGCAGGGAGTGACATCGTCTAAGAATGATGGCTTTTCGCTGACTTCTGGAGATTTTCCTACACTTGGTTCAGAAAAAGACAATTCTGCAAAGAATGCAGACTCTCAAGGTTTTATGCTTAAATATTGCTTTATAAGTAAATACTTCTGCATTGTGCTTTGACTTTGGGTTCTTTCTATGATTTGTATGATACTTTTAGATTAGCTATTAGTCTGTGGTCCATGCTGCTTCAAGAAAACTTGCAATTTTGTTTTCATAATATTTCATTCCACATTTACTTTTATAGTATCAAGTTTTACATAGAGAAATATGCTCTGGTGAAATGAGGGAGGAGTTCTTGATTTGATGATTACTTTTTAAGTTTGCTATCGGTTGCAAAATCTGTTATATTGGTTGTGCAACATTTTAAAGCTTTGAAGAAATTCTTATAGCAGTTTTACAGTTAGCAATCTTTCTCATAGAGTTCATTCATATTATCATGTTTCGTTTTTTGCTGGTTCTATTTCCGTTTATGCATAACCATTATTGTACATGAAAATCTATTAAATGGATGTTTTAAGAAGATAATGTTTTTTTTTTCAATTTCTTAATATGTAGATCATGGTTCTCCTGGTCGTCCGGGCTCATCCTCTGCTGGAGTAGCATCAGGCAAAGAGAGGACTGGGGATTCTGCAGGTTTGTGTTCTTGCAGATGGTTTTTGTTATCTATTACCACAATCTTTTCCATGATGACAGTTTCTGTCATGTATGCATATCCATAACTCAAGATGGGTGACTTAATGGCTAGTAATGTGATTCTTTTATTCTCGAAGGTGATTCTTCTGTGCATGCTAATGTGAAGAGTGGAGCTGCAAGTCCCTGGCGAAGAGAGAATTCTCTGTATGGTGAAGATGGAGCCAGGTCCAATGTGGAGAAGTGGCATGCTGATCCCCATCCATATCCTAATTCTAGCGTTCCCCCTCAGCATTATGATTCTTGGCATGGCCCTCCTGTAAATAATCATCCAGGTGGTGTTTGGTATAGACCTCCAGGAGGTCCTCCATTTGGGCCCCCAGTTGCACCTGGTGGCTTTCCCATGGAACCATTCCCTTATTACCGTCCACAGATTCCCTCTCCTGCTCTTGCCAATCCACAGCCAGGTCCTCCACCAGGAGCTGGACCCAGAGGCCCCCACCCCAAAAATGGAGATATGTACAGACCTCATATGCATGATGCTTATATTCACCCAAGCATGCCTATCAGGCCTGGCTTTTATCCTGGACCAGTGTCTTACGAGAACTATTATGCTCCTCCTATGGGCTACTGCAATTCCAGCGAACGGGATGTTCCGTTTATGGGAATGGCAGTGGGCCCTGCTGCATATAGCAGGTATCCTGGACAAAATGTTCCCGATCCTGGCAATTCCCATGGCAGAACCAGTGGATATGGTCCTAGTAGTAAGGCAATGGTTTCAGAACAAGTGGAAGCTGGTCATCCTCAAGATACTCGGGGACCATACAAAGTCCTTCTGAAGCAGCATGATGGTTGGGATGGAAAAGATGAGGAGCAGAAGTGGGATGACACCATGAAAACCAATGTGTCATATCCTCTGAAGGGGGAGCATCCAAGAAAGTCCTTGTGGGAGAATGGCTTGAGGGATGACAGGAAGGATGATGCTTTTGATGCAAAAAGAATGGCACTTGGTGAAGAATCTTCTTCTGAGGCTATCGACAATCGAGGAGTTGCTGCTATTAATGTGAAGTCACCTGGAAGTGGGGCGAACTTAAATGTATTTGATGACAGTTCAGTTAAAAAATTTGAACATGCAAGTTCTAATTTTCCAGAAGTCTTGGCTGCTCCCAAAGACTCCAGTCTGATTCGAAAAATAGAAGGTTTAAATGCAAAAGCCAGGGCTTCTGATGGACGGCAAGATGTTAAATCTGTTTTCAGTAGGGAAGAGCAGGATAATAAATTGCAAGTTGGAAATGCTATGGATAGTCATTCTACAAATGAAGCTGATATCGACTCTTTATCTCATGAGAAGACTTATGTGAGTGGAATTGTCAACTCTGTCCCACATGAAGATCACTTTTCAGCTGGAGGTAAGAGCATTGGATCAACAGTAGTCAGTGGAATGGCCACCACCAGGTGAGTTTGTACCTTGCAGGCTTCAATGTGTCTGTTATTCCAATGTTGGGAAAACACTAACATACGGATCCACAGGAGATCCTCCCATGGCATGCACGGTAGAGTTGATCATCGTGGTAAAGGAAGATTTAATACCCAAGAGGGTGATGGATGGCGGAGAAAATCTGAAGTTGCAGACCCACAAAGTGTCATGTCAGGTGTAAATTATGAATTTTCTTCTGTTCAGGGGCAAGATTATACATCTGCAGAAACCACTCTGAATTCTGTCTCCCATTCTTCGGGGAAGGATGATGGAGAGTCTGTGCCAACTGACTCTGATCCTAATGACATCCAAGCACAGGTGTTTTCTTTTTCACTGTTTTTTAAAATGTTTTCAAATGCTACTTATCTGCATTTTAACTGATAATTGCACTTTGTAATCAGATTAAAAGGAGTGACGCAGCCAAGCGAATTAAACAGGAAGAAGAAGAACGAACAAGAGAGCAGAAAGCCAAGGCTTTTGCAAAATTGGAAGAGTTGAACAGGCGTACGCAAACAGCAGGGGATGGTCTTACTCAGAAGTTGAACACTGTTCCTACCATTGCTATCCAGAATAGGCAAGAAGAATCCTTAAATCTTGCCCAACAAACTGTGATCAAAAGCAGATCTGGAGCACCAAGTTCGTTACTAGGTTCCAATCCGAATACAGTTGCTCAGAGTAGGGAGAAGTTGGAAACTGTTCCCAGTACTATCCAGAATAGGCATGAGGAATCCACGGCTGCTGGGCCACCAAATGTGGTTGCTAGCAAATCTAGAGCATCAAGCTCAGCTTTGGGTTCCAGCCCAAGGATGGTTGTGCAGAGTAGTGAAAGTAGTGTGAAGAGAGTTGAGAAATTCAGCAGTATGGCAAGCAATGTACCTCTGGAGAAACCAAAGTCTGTATGCAATGAGAATGTTGTGGTTCATGAGCAATCAAAGATACAGGATGTTAATAATGCTGATTCTGCTCATCGTAGTAGTACTTCTCGGGTCCATGACAGTAGTGGTTCTAAGCAGAAGCGTATGGGCTATAGACAAAAGCAGAGTAGTCCCTTGGAAAAGAATTCCAATGATAAGTTGATTGCTTCCTCTACAGCTGAGGCTTCAAAAGGTCCTATTGATATGGCGGGTAATGCTACTATATCTCCTGAGAGTGTTGCTGATGAGATTGCCTCAAACTGTGAGTCAAATTTGCCTGCCAACCCAGGTGTCACAGCTGAGTCTTCAGTACATCATAGAAGAAAGAACAGGAGTGGGAAGAACAAGCACAAAGTGGAGGAGGTATCATCTGCTGAAGCTTTACCATCAGTTTTATCAAAAGACACAACTACTCTAGACACTTCAATTGAAAATGTTAAGCCAAAAAATTCTGAATCCTTATCAGATCGTAGCTCTATTCAGTCCCCAACTGATTCAAATGATGCAAATCAATCCTCAGAGTTGCGCTCATCATTACCAAATGAGGAAACCCACATCAGAGTAAATAACCAGTGGAAAGCTCAGCACCCTCGCAGGATGATGAGAAATCCTCAAGGTAATAAATCAGCTGAGAAAAACCAAAGTGGTGATGCTGTTGTCTGGGCTCCTGTGCGTGCACAAAATAAAACTGAGGTTTCTGATGAAGCCAATCAGGATACTTCAGTTGAGGCTGTGGTTTTGTCCACAAAGAGCGATCAGCAGGTGCAAAATAATCCAAGAAACAAGAGGGCAGAAATGGAGAGATACATTCCAAAGCCTGTAGCCAAAGAACTGTCTCAACAAGTTAACAGTCATCAAGCAGTTGTTCCCCCAAGCAATCAGATTACATCAGATGGGACTGCTGAAAGGCCTGAGTCTGGTTCTGTGGGTGCTGGAAGTTCCCAAACCTCTGGGACAGCAAATGTGAAGGCAAGTCCTGCCATGGAGTCCAGGAGTGGGGATGTTAGGCAGAACAAGTCAGGAAAACTTCATGGATCGTGGCGCCAACGGGCTGTGGTTGAGTCAGGCACTTCATATATGAGTAAGAGTTTTCAAAAATCAACTGAGGATCATCAACACCAGAAACCTGACTTAAGTTCCCTGAAACAGCAAGCAAGGCATTCTGGTGAGTGGAATGCTTCTGATGGTTGGAACATGCCTGAAAATCCTGATACAGCAATTACTGTTCCTGTTTTAAAAGATCAGGGTGTGACTGTCAGAGGAAAGCGGCAACCACACAAGAGTCACAAAGGCACTGGGTACAATCACAATTCTGATGAGAAGAAAATTAGTATTGGGGATGCTGAAAAGGTTCAATCTGCAGCTTCAGAGATGCATCAAACAGACTTACCTGCATCTTCAAAGGAAATTCATACTGTTGGGGAACGATCAACATCTCACTGGCAGCCTAAATCTCAGCCAATTTCAGCCACTAATCAACGAGGAAGCCAGCCCAACAGTGGTGTGAATATAGGTGCTGAAGGCAGTATGGCTAATAAAAGGGAGTTCACTCAGAGTGGGGAGCCACTTTTACCTCAACCAGTTAAAGATGCTACTGCAGCTAGGCCTCAGTCTCACCATGATCAGTGCCCCTCTCAAAAGAGCAGTTTGGAAGAAGCTCCATCTGATGGGCATCAAGAGCTTAAGAGGGAAAAGAAGATGGCTGCAGAGAGGGGACGTCCTGGCAGCCCTGCTGAATCATCTCCCTCAGATATGGATGTTCGACATGACCAACGCTCTTCAGGATTCCGTAAAAATGGGAATCAAAATAGCCGTTTTAGTAAAGAGCATGAATCTCGTGGAGATTGGAGTGGATCTGGGAAAGATAACAAGCAAAATAATGCACCTGTAATCCGGGAAAGACAGAGACACAATTCTCATTTTGAGTACCAACCGGTTGGGCCCCACAACAATAACAAAGCGAACAACTTTGAACCTTCAAAAGATGGCTCTCATAATTCAGGTGGGAGGTATAGAGAGAGGGGTCAGAACCATTCCAGGCGTGGCAGTGGGAATTTTTATGGACGGCAAGCTGGTAGTGTTCAAGTAGATGCCGCCACTGCATTTGAGTAGGGTGAAATTCAGAGATGGTACTTCTGTAGTGTCAAAAACTAGCTTCCATAGATATTGTGGCTCGATCCCTTGCATATACAGGTAATTTAGGTAGTTATTTTCAATTGTAAATATTACTATTCAATCACCTGTCAACTTATAGAATGTGCATTGAGCAGGGCTTGGAGCTTACAAATGGTGTCAAGGCCAAAAAAGAAATATTGAGATGATGGGTTGGGAGTTACTTGATGCGGTTGATTTCTTTTCATATTTTTTCAAATGTATCTGATCTGAAAGGTTTAATTTGGTCTCAGTATGTTTGCTGTGGAACCCTTGATATGTTTCGAGCAGGGTGTATTTAGTGATCTTTATTCCTTTGCTCTAAAGTATGGAACACAAGAAAGAATGAAGTAGAGAGGAGCTTTTCTGGTTCTCCCACTTAATCTCAGCTTTGGTTTTTATTTTCTTCTGTGTTTTTCAGTCTCTATTTTAATGGGAGGCTTGAACACTTGATGGCAGTGGTCTGTGGCTATTAGCTTGCAGGTTAACCCTTCTTTTTTTTCTTCTTTGCATACATGGTGGTTTCCCTCTACTTTTTTTATTCCTCGTGATTTCTGATGATCATATACAATGATTCTGAGAAGTCCATGGTATTGGACCCTTGTATATGTGTACACAAATTTGGAAATGGGCCAGGTTGATAGTAATAGGAAGGATAGCAGTTGTACTGGTAATTTTGGTTTATCGGATCTAACTCCAAAGTGTCAAGTATGTATTTCTGCACTTGATGATGCACTGATTGTAATGCATTGCAGGTTAGATTATTGTGTTAAAAATTGATTATTACTAAGAAAAATGTTCATCTAAACTCAATTATACTAAATTGAACTACTGAAGTTGGCTGCTTAAAATGAGAATAAAAATCGAACAGCCAAATTGAACAATGGGATAAGGTATAAAAAAAAAGGCCTTCGTGTTTGGTCCGAGTAAATATGCACTCAAATCATTTTTAGAATAATAAACTTTGCAAATCTTGTTATTTGAATAATATAAGCTCTTCTTTTGACAGAATACCTAATTCCAATGATTTAATATTGTGGAATTCATTACAAGTAAAAATAATAATGATAAATTATTATTTAATTGATGAGATTTGATTTAATTAATAAAATATTATTTAATTCATGAGATTTGATTTAATTAATAAAATAGTTCTATATATTGAGAAACTAACTAAATAGTTTTTCATATTTCATTTGATTAAATAAAATGATCATTTCGTTATTCTTATTGTTAAAAAATTTATAAAAAATTAAAATACTTCTCATTTATCTCTAAATCATCCATATCTACCTACTTATTTATTTTTCTCCTTACTTATCAACTAGAAAAACAAATGAAAGGGCTTAGGAGCCAAGATTGGCAACACCTGATCATCTTAGACCGAAGCCCATCCCTTCACCGGAGTTCTCTGGCCATCACCGAAGGAACCAAACCAGCAAACATGGAGGAACTCCACTGATTCATGCATTTCAAATTATCTATTCAAACACAAACCTGACACTCAAGTGAGCAACTGAAAATTTACAAAAACGAGAAGCCCACTGGCCTAGATTAGCAAGATCTATAAGTATACCCCATAATTCCATTTGAGAATTCTCATAATATGTTTCATCGTTGTTGACATAGAATCCTAGGTTGAGTCTCACTACTATTTTTCAATTCAACCAAAAACCACATATAAAATATTGAGACTACATCCGTTTATATAGAAATAAAATAAAAATTGCTAAATAGCCAAAAAAAAAAAAAAATCAAATTATTTATTCAGTTTCCAACTACCAGAATGGTTTTTTTTTTTTTTTTTTTTTGCCAACGAACTACCAGAATGGTTAAAGGAAGGATAATATTTTCGAACATGTTCACTCTAAGACAAGCTTGAGTCAAAGTTAGGGGTACTTATGTATGAGAGGAGCATATTGTCTCAACTTGGTGACTTTGAAAAATTGCCCAATGATAAAAATTAAGGTAGTTTAGAAGTAATATTTCTATCACATGTATGAAAGAGAAGAAACAAGAACTCAATATGATAGTGATGGTAGGTGAAGGGGGTATTTTGATATTTAAAATTATTATTATTATTATTTTTATTTTTTAACAGAAAAAATGTAAAAAAATTAATGGAAGGACTATTTTGTTTGATGGGATAAAACATGAAGGATCATTTAGTTAGTTTCTAAAAATAGAGTTACTATTTTGTTAATTTTATGAAATTTTAGAGACTAAACAGTAATTTATCTAAATAATAATAATAATAATAAAAAGCTCTCTCTTTTATTTTTCTTCTCTCTCACACTCTCACCACCACTGCAACAGGATAAAGTTGAGGGGAGCATAGCTCTCACTTCAACATTTCTGCAAAGCTCATAGCCTCATCAATCCCAGAAATTGCATTGGCTAGCTCAAAAAACACACTGTCCATTTCATTTCATGGAGTGGCTGCATCCATGGAAGCAGCGTCTAGAGTTAATTGATAATACAATTCAATAATATGCATGTAATCTTTTAAACTTTAAGTAACGTCTTTCCATATATAATTAATGGTGTTCATGTGCATGTTAAAAGTAATTAAATTATATGACTATGATCCTTTGTTACAGTTATAGAGGTGTTCCCAATTAAAACAGAGTAGGCTTGTGATTTTTAAAGGACCATTAATTAAAACAAAAGAAATCCATATACAATTTTTTGATGATTAGATTTGATTTCAAGACAATTAAGGGAAGAAATTTATTGAACATAATTGTGAAAGTTTGATTTCCTTTAAATCTATAAAATAAAACCCAATAATATAGGAAGATGCATAACAAAATGATATAAAATTCTCTCAAAGAGAAATTGAAGATATCAATATTTTCAAATTGTAAATATTTTGATTTTTTTTTTTTTTTTTTTTATTTTATTTATACAACACCAAACACACCTAGCTCAGAAAATTAGGTTTTGAGATACAGAAACAAACATTAAAAAAAAAAAAAAAAAAAAAAAAAGCTGTTACAGTTTTCCAAGTTATCTTTAAAGCTCTCTGATATGAGCTTTTACTATGATAAACACATACACAGACTCACCAAATTACCAGAGACAATCACAACTCACACCACAAGATATCCTCGGAGGAGTAACCAGAATGGGAAATAAATCCATCACTCTGTCAGCCGTGACAACCGCCGCTAACTAATCCCTTTTCCAAGAAGATCTAGTTTTTCTCGATGAGCAAGAAGCAAATAATCTCTCTAACTGGGAATTGATTAACCCATCTGATGCCAGTTTAGATATCGAATCTCTACATAGTCTTGAAAATGGGTTTGTTTCGTGGTATGCTTTATCAGTCTCTTCACCACCAAAATTCCCAAATTATGACCCAGAAATTCAAACCCAAGAGGCCTTTAAGATCTCATAGATGATGTGAATTCTTATGTCGATCATGTCAATGGCTATAATGGAGGCAGTGATGAGAATGGACTTGAGGAGGAGGAGGAGGAGGAGGAGGATGAAGAAAAGGAAACCGAAGACGAGGACATTAAGGTTAGAGAGATGTTTGTTGAATTTTTTTAATTATTCTAAAATAAATAATAGAAATAATTTATCATTTTAAAATAAAAAAAAATTTATTTTAATATAAAAAATATTATTTTAACTGTGTTAAATTTCTGTCTAGTGTTTAAATGATTCAAATAAGTTATATTTGTAAATTTTTTGTTCCAAAAAAAAAATTGAAGAGTATATTTGCTCCTTGAACCAAACATGAGTTTTTTTTTTTTTTTTTACCTTATCCTATTAAACAATTGATTGATATGTGAAATACACTAGTGAAAAGAGAAATTATATGATATAACAGTGATTCTAATTATGATTTCTAGTTGAAATGATAAATCTTTTAAATCACGATATGTGTTAATTTTATTTTGCAAAAAATAAAAAAAAAATAAGTTTTTGAGGGATTGTTTTTCCCTCTCTCTCCAATTAATTATTTATCTCTTTCCAATTAATTATTTCATCTTTTTCTTCCATATATCATTTCTCCATAAAATGCAGCTCCTTTAAAGTTTTTTGTTGCATGAAAATTTAACATATATTTTTAATTGGAAAAACTTGCTAAAATATTAACATATATAGATCAAGTGTGCTAAAAAAATAAAATAAAATAGAAAAGTAAAGTAAAATAAAATAGAAGCTAGAGAGAGAGAATATATATATATATATATATATATATATATATATATATATATATATAAGGTAAGTGTTGATTATTTGTAATTTATTTTCTTCATTCTCATACAATAAAGAACTCCAAAAGAGCTGCATTTTGTGGAGAAATAACGAAGATAAAAGAAGGAGATGAAGTAATTAATTGGAGAGAGAGGGAAAAACAATTCTCCAAAAACTTTTTTTTTTTTTTAAATAAAATCAACACATGTCATGATTTTACAAATTTATCATTTGTTATGATAGGATTGGTTATTACTGTGATAGAAGTATGGTGACAAGTGGGTTATTGAAGGAAAAACTCAGCTCAATAGTTAGCTTGTTAATTGTTTAGCTCAATCAGTTGTAACTAACTATAATTAGCCTATTAATAAGGTTGTAATTCAGTTACAGATCATCAAGGAATACAATAAACAGTTCATATTCTTTCTTTACGATT
>CATKHJ010329852.1:0-14734 GCA_949750685.1 Vernicia montana
CTAAAATTCTCTCAAATTTTCTTTTGTAATACCCCAACCCTATAAGTTATATATATCCTTGGAGTTCATAAGTTATGAGTGATTGTGAATGATTGAATACAAGTGATATGGAGATTTAATGAAGAGGAATTAATTGGAATATGATTGGATAAAAAGAATAAAGGGATTAAAGACAGAGAAGTGAATAATTTGAAATTTGTGTGATTTATTAGATGATATTAGAAGTTGAATTTGAGAAAGTCCAAAACATGAAAAATGTTCATTTATATGTAAACTAATTGAAATTAAATCAGTTTTGCATTTGAGCATGTACGTTTGGAGATATAATAAAAATTGTGGAGACTGTTTGGACTGAATTTGGGTAGAATCAGGGCAATATTTATTAATTCACCATAAATTGTATGGTTTATATTTTGCTCTAAATTTCGCATATATTATAGCCTTATGTTCTAGTTCAAGTAGAAAAAAAAATTCAAGTCATTTGGATAAGTATAGAGAGAATTATGGTGAAAATAGTGGAGTAATATCTGTTGTTAATTAGGGTCACGTCCGGAGTCACGCCCGTGGGCTTGCCCTAGAACAAGCTGAAATTTGGCCAATTCGATTATGTATAAAAATCTCAGCCCCCACCATGTGAGCCACGGCTGTGGGCTAGCCCCAAATAGAAAAGAGAATGCATTTAATGCCCAACAACCTCTAAATGAATAAATATGAACCGCCAATCAAACCTTACACCAAAAACACCCATTTTCCTTCATTCTCTTCATCTAATTATTTTTCTTTTTCACCTCCAAAAATTTCCAAGATCAAATCTTATAAATTTGCTTCAAGGAAACAAGAATCAAACCTTTTGATTGAAGGATTCTTCATCTAAATTGTAACACCTGAGATTTAATTGTATACATGTACATTGAAATGGAATGGTTAAGATAAGTTATGTATGTATAATGTGTGATGTGTATATATATTGCATTCCTCTGGTGATGTTATCAATCTTGAACCATATATGTTATGCTTGTGATAGTATGGGACTCTTGGGATAATATATGTTTGCATTTTGTGTACTAAGAATTATTTGATTTAGATAGAGTGAGTTTGAGGCATTGGGAGAAAGGAAGGAAGTTTTAATATGTTAAAGGCTTAAATGCTCGTTCACAAAGGTGAAAGTTTGTTCCAAATGCTTTTATGTAAACAATGTTATTTTAGGGAATTGAAGATGAACGTTTGTTCAAAGGGTATGAACGCTTGATAAGTGCATGATTGATGATATTTTACCCCTATTCTTTAATATATTTCATTGTTAAATTGAATTGAATTTGTTTGCTGAAGTAGTTTTTTAGAATAATTTTCACATGAATTGGAATTAGAGTCAAGACTAGAAGAAAGCAGTTATTGATCATTGATACGCCCCATTGTATGCCCATACTATTATGCAAAATATGGGCGTAGCATTCCTATTTTGGAAGACTCGCGTTTTTTGTAAACAGACCGTGGATACGCCCAGCTGTACGAGCGTATCTGTGGGCGTATCCAGCATATTTCCAAGAGTATAAAGCTGAACGAAAACGCATTCAGTTGAGGGGCAGCCAATTTTAGATCATTAAAAAGATGATTTTTCTGAGAAAATAGAGAGGGTTTTTGGCAACTATAATTGAAGGTGGAAACTCATACACTTAGGGATTTTTGGAATAAAGAATCAAAGATCGAAGTGGAGGTTATCCAGTCATTCAAGATGGATTGTTTGATTACTTTTACACTTTTCTCTTATCTTTATTTCCAATATGTTATCATGAATTAATTGCTGTAAACCTAGATATTTGATGAACCCTATAACTCATTGTATGGATTGAATACATTTTATCAATTAATTTATTCATTGAATTGTTTTATCTTTATGGTTAATCATAATATATTTAATTAACAATTGCATGCTTGTTAATTAAATTCCGTTTTCTTATTAACTGTCTTGAGAAAGCTTAATTGGAATTGAACATTCATAGAGGTTGAGAATTGATTGTGGTGCTAGAAATAGACTAACAAAATTCTTTGGTTCATTGTTCTTTATTATTAATGCATGACCTAATTAATTATGTTTGAGACGAGAGTCTTCACATTTTTATTTAGCGATTAGGAATTGATGCGCTTGAGAGAGGTATCAACTTAAATTTATAGAACACCAATTGAGTTTAATGTTTGATTAAATTGAGTTGTTATTCATGAAGTACATGTCGAGTCTAGGAGGATTCAATATCTAGGTCGTTCCCATCATTGATTATATTTGCAATTTATTTCCTTATTTCTTAGTTAAATCTTTCAATTTAATTAGTTACTCTTAATTTAATTATCATTCAACAATTGGATTCACTAAACAACTATTGACATTTGAGTTAATACTTGATCCTTGTCCTCTGTGGAACGATAATTTATTCACTCTTTATTACTTGAGCGACTCATATACTTGCGATCACATTGTGTTATAAAAAATACACGTCATATATATATATATATAACGTAACATTAACCTAAAATTAAATTAAAAAAAAACATAATATATATATACCTAAAATTAGAATTAATCTAAAAATCAAAACAAATTAATATATATACCTAAAATTAATCTAATTAACATATATATAATTACAAAATTACAAAACAAAATAAAAAAATTAATCTAATTATCACAAAATACAAAAAAAAATACACAGTATAACAATACAAAAACATAATATATATATATATATAATCGAAAAAAATTAGGGTTGCCTTTTTGGTGATCGGAAACTACAGAGATGATGACGGAGATGACAGCGACAACGAACGACTACGATAACCGGAAATAGAATTGATTGAGAAAAAAAATAAATAAACAAAAACATAAAACTACTCCGACGATTTACCTTTTACTTGTCAGCGGTGTGGAGAGATCCAGTCGATGTAGAATGGCACCGACGATTCTACCAGTAGCGGCGACACAGCCGTAGAGAGAGAGAGAGAGAGAGATCGAATAAGATAGAGAGAGAAGGAGATGAAAGGAACACGCATGAATCTACGTTTTTATCCCTAAAAAATAACGACTACCATTATTAGTCGCTAACCTTCAAAATGGTTGATATGGCTGCCATTTACTTAAGTGATATTTGGTGACCACATTTAGTCGCTACTTAGCGACTAAATGTAGTCGCTAACTCTTTCCTACCATCATAATTATATCTCTCTCCTTTTACCAATCTCAATTTAGCGACTAACCACACCATAGTCGCTAATTAGCGATTAAATAGCAACTAGATTTTAATAGTTAATTGTCCCGTCATTTTTTAGCGGTATTTTAGCGACTAATTAATCGCAAAATAGTCGCTAATATAAAACATTTTACCTATCTACATCTTTTAATTGCTAGTTAGTCTCTAATTAGTCGCAAATTAGCTACTAAATTCATGTAGTCGCTAATTTTAATCACTAAATCGACAGTTACTAATAGTGATAGTTCTCTAATTTTTATTTCATCAATGACTTTGTCCTTTCATTAAATTTTTTGTTAATTTAAACAATAAATTACTATTCAGTGCTATTTAATTTCTTACATTTGTTAAAATAGATATCCTTATTTGTGAATTATATCTAATCACGAGGACCAATAAATTAGTAATTTATTTTAAATTTTAAAGACTAAAGAGTCATTTATTAAATTTTTATTTATAAAAAATTTAACAAAAGGACTAAATAGATAACAGAATAAAATATTAGGGATCTACAAATTCAGTTTTCAATATGAATTAAGTAAAATTTTAAAAACTAAATAATAATTAACTCTTAAACAATTAAAAAATATAGGTCAAAATAGAGAACCATATTCTATCTGTGTTAAGAAATGCATGATCTAAGTCTAAAAAGAAAAATAATATTGTAATTATAACAGAGTTAGTTGCATTGAAATAGTCACCAATTTCATACAAGAACAAAAATTTGGCTTCTTTCAATGAGTTAGTTAAAAGTCATTCATTTGGAGTTACCAATTCTAAAACTCCACATCTACAACAAAAATCCAAAGCCTAAGCCAAGACCACAAAAAGTAGGGCCATTCGCTTTGTTTCCTATGACATGTTCTCTTTCCAAAGTCTATAAATTAGTACCTGTCAGAAAGTCAGACTTCCCTAGGGAAAAATTAGTATGTCAATTGTGCAACTTCTTTAACCCTAAACCAATGTAAATTTTAGTTTTTTTTTTTTAAAAAAAAAAAGAAAAAAAAAACAATGTAAATTTCTATTTTGTAATTTATTCGCACACTTTGATATAACGACAATCAGTCCTCTTTTGTATATAAATGGTTCAGAAAGTATGCAAATAATCCAAGGTGTTTAAATTTACACAACTGATTTATTTGTCCAAAGATACTTGACAAAATAACAAAACTAACAGATTCCATCAAGATGAGAAATCATAATCATTGAAGTTAAATTACATATTTAGTAAGAAACTATTAAAAATTACATTTAAATATTCAAAAGATGTGAATAGTAGCCAATAATTTACAATAAATAGCATCCTCTAATAATCAAACCAGATTTTGCTGCATAGAGATAGTCTCCTTTCCACATATATACCTAACAAAACAAAAAAAAAAAAAAAAAAAAAAAAGGTTTACTTTCCTAGGAGTTTACCAATGTTTGTTCTTTCGGTGCTGACAAGGCTAATACCCCACTGAAGTTCCTAAGTAATTAAGTCATATCAAAACAACCAAAGGCAAGCTGGTCCCTCAAGTTCCTAGATCACTCTCTCTGTCCATTTATGATGAGTGAATGTTGCCAAAGGAGAAGAAATTTATTGAAAGATTTGCACATAATTAGAAAAATTGAAAGATGAGGTTAGTGACACCATTACTGATTTATGCAATCATCATTGGTAACATTAATTCACAGAGAGATCAAAGTTAAAAACATGGAACCATACACAAGAACAAAAGGAGGGTTGTGAAACAAAGCAACCCATTTTGTTTCGAAGGAAATAGTGACCAACCACACACAAAATTACAAAATTAGAATAGCATCAGAATAGTTAGTTAACAAGAATTTTCTTTGGAAACCCCATGCACATAATAACAAATTAAAAGGCAAGCTATACCAGAACAAGCCAATCCAACCCAAGCTGTTCTCCTCAATCTATCTCATCTCACTTTGGACATAATAGATGTGCCACAGTCAAGAATTTTCCTAGGAATGAACGTTTTGTAGTAGTTGTGCAACTACTTCAGCAAGAATTTTAAACCAATCTTGTCTAGGATTCTTCGTGTAATAATAACAGATACTAACTGTTTGTTTTCTAGATTACACACACACACTTTCACATCAACACCAATCCTCTAACCTATATAAGCAATTTCATAGTTACAAAGTCATATGCTTCTACACCAAAACACTCTCAACCACCGATCAGATAACAGTAGATTTCAGAAGAGGAGAAGAGAGGAGAGAATGGCCACTGGAGCAGCTGACATATTGCTTCAGTGTGTCTTTGAGGGAAGCATATCAATGCATGATATAGAAATTCAGCGAAGGCCATACCATCGTGACTGCAAATGTGCATTACACAAGTTCAAAGGTCTTTATCCCATTGCCTGTTCTCAACACAGAACTATATCATTCCCCAAGAAACAGGCGTGGAAAGATTGTTCCTTGTCCATAGTAGCTTCCAAATTCTCTACTCAGACTTCTTGCAGTGACTTGTTAGACAAAAATAGAGAGGACACTTTTGAAGCTCTATCAAGAAGACAATAGAAGCTGCCAAAGACTTGATATAGTAGGTGGAGAAAAAAGTTAGGATATGAGGAGCTTTTTTTTTTTTTAATTTGTTTATCTATTCTAGTCTTCTAGTGCACCTTGACATAATCCATAGGAATTCAAGCACCAGTGATTTCTAGGGAATCCATGTAAATTCTGCTGTTTCTAGTGTAAATTATGTTTCTTGCTTCTTGGCCTTTGACAGTAAAAACTACAAACAAAAATCATGTACAAGGTTTGCCATTTCCTTGGCCAGAAAACTGTGCTAAAGTTCACAGAAAGAATATTATATTCTATGCAGTGATAGCTGGTATTTTAAAAGTTCTGTTCCAAAATTTTTTGCTCTACAGAATAATAGAAACATGGTTATAACTTGCTAATAAGCATTTCTATGTTTACCTTAGCTATTGAATCCATAAAATTAATGTGCTAAAGTCACTTCTCATTGCATAAAAAATGTAACTGCTGCCACATTAATTAATTGTCAATGCAGTGAATTTCTAGAAATACAATATGAAATCATTAAATAGATATAGACAATAGAGATAATTTTTTAAAATTTTTTTTGTCCTCCAACTCTAACTATATATCAAGCAACAAAATGATATCTTGTACATTTGTATTAATTTTCTCCAAACAGGATTCGCTCACAAGAAATTCAGTTGTTATCTTGTTACTGTCTTGTCCCTAAAATATGATTTTTACAATGCTTAAAGAAAATTAAAAAATGCATACAGTCTCCTATAAGGGACAATTTTTATACAAGAATAAAAATTTCAGTTCCTTCAAGGTGTTGGTTAAAACTTAAAAGTCATTCCTTTGGAGTTACCAATGCTAAAACTCCACATCTACAACAAAATCCAAAGCAAAAATAAGACCATTTGCCTTTGTTCCTAGGACATTATCTCTTTCCGTAGTCCATAAATTTGGCACCTGTTGTCAGAAATTAAAACTTCCCTACTTGAAAATTTTTTGCCATAATTGTCCAACTTCTTTGCCTATCAGAATTTTACTTGTGTTATGTGGGGATGAATTAACCAATGGCAACTTCTATTGTGTAATATATTCTCACACTTTGACACACCAACAATCAGTCCTCTTTTTTAAATAAACAGTTCAGAGAGCATGCAAAAATTCACAAGTATTTAAATTGACACAACCATGTAATAAGGGGTCACACACATGCACATAGAGTGTATACAAAACAGGCATTGGCTTCTATAGTGGATTTATTTGTCCAAAGATCTACTTGATATTAACAAAATCAAGAAATTCATAATAATCTATGTTAGGTGACATATTTAGTGAATAACTATTAAATAATATATAACATTAAAATATATACTTGAGTTGTCTGTCCAAATAAGTCAATAGTGAGTCAATTATTTACAATAAATAGCACCGTACATATAATAATCAAACCAGATTTTGTTGCATAGAGAAAGTTACCTTTACACACATGCATGGCCAAAAAAAAAAAAAAAAAAAAAGGGAGACAAAAAAAAAAAAGAAACCGTTTCTTTCCCAAGAGTTTGCCAAAGTTTGTTTTTTTCCAAGGCTAATAAGGCTAAAACTTAGGGATTGACAGCGGAGTGGATATGAGGCGTGTTTCTCAATATCCGTATCTGCTCCATTAATATTTATTTATACTCATCTCGCTACAGGACAGGGCGGGATGGATAATAAAATGGGGTAGGTATCCGCGGGTTTACCCGTTTTAATTTTTTTTTTTTTTAAAAAAAATTATTTAATATTAATTTTTTATATATACATATATTCATTTATATTTCTTTTCTACATATTTATACAATATAATTTATCTTTTACATAAAAAAAATAAACTATAAATTAAAAATGATATATTAAATATATATATTAAATATATATATATAATATTTGAAAAATAAAAAATATATATTATATATATAATCGGACGGGTTCGGAGCGGATTATAGTATACCCGCCCGCCCCGAACCCGATTCGAATTTTAAATTTAAAACCCTCCCCGCCCTACTTAATAAATGGAGCGGGTATTATCCGCCCCATTAGGAGCGTGGTGGGGCGGGTACCCGACGGGACGGACTAAATTGTCATCCCTACTAAAACCCCCAACTATACCAAAACAACCCAAGCTAAGCCATTCCCTGAAGTTCCTAGGACACTTTAATTGTCTGTCTACTTATGATGAGTGAATATGTTACACAAAAGGAAAAGTGCTTGACATGTACTAAAGGATTTGCATATAATTAGCATATAACTGAAATATGTGTTGGAATGGAGAAGAAAATCTGAACACACAGCGGAATAATTCTAAGGAAATTTTTAGAGAGAGGGAGGCAAACACAAAATATGATATCTTTAACCAAACTCACACAAATACATATATGAGAGATAGCTTCTCTTCACATTATCCACTCTCTACTATCTACGAAGGATTACAATACTATTTATAATAAATAAATAGACTCTTAATAACTTCGCTGATTAACAAGAGACCTTTACTTGACTCTTTATATGACTAAAGACTTTTCACATGCTAATAATAATGACTCTTACATAACTATAATTTACTCCCTCCGTTCCTAAATAGATGTCGTTTAAGATTTTTGCACAAGAATTAAAAATATGTTAAATAATCATTATTACATAGTTAAATAGACTGTATTACCCTTAAACTTCAAATATTTCAAGAGTATTATTTTAATTTGGAAAATAATAAATAAGGGTATAATTTGGGAAAAAAAAATTAATGTACATTGAGAAAAAGAAAACGTCAAGTAATATGAAATAAAATTAAACCCTCAAAACGTCATCTATTAAGGAACAGAGGGAGTATATTTATATTTATATTTCCAACATCTCCCCTTAAATTTAAATATCTTTTCTTTAATTGCTAGTTTGATTCCTTGGACCACAATTGGAAGGAAAATCACGAACTACAAAAATTGTTGTTCTTCTTCTAGCTTGAATTGCCATCACCTCTTCATAGTAGCCAGATTCTTCAAACTCTCTTCATTCCATTTTGATCTTCAATTCATTTAATTCTTTAATAACATTTTCAAAATCTGTCCTCAAAACATTATTTTATCCAATTCATTTTGTATATAATATAGATCTCTTCCACTTACATCTTCTATAAAGATATCATACAAATCCTTCAAACGTCTTATCACACACAAATCAACATTATTTTCAGCATCCTTCTTTGTATTTGCTTGATATCCAATTTGAGTATGCCTTCCAAGCTTGTCTTTGAAATCAATTTTCGCCACAAAACTTGGTTGATGATTTGGACCAAATATTTCAAATGAATAGTTTCTCAGAGGCAAATTCAATTTTTCAAGAATTTCCTTTAGCATCATCACTACCAGAAACACGCGTTTTAGCGACTAAAATTAGAGACTATGCTTTTATTGTAGCAAATTAGCGACTGATTAGCGACTATATTAAGACAACTGGTAAAATATTACACTTTAGCGACTAAATAGTCGCTAAAGATACCTCAAAAAAATGGCGCCATATTTAACTATTAAAATTTAATCGCAAACTAGTCACTAATTAGAGACTAAGACAACATAGTCGCTAATTTAAGACTAAGTGCTAGCGGAAAAATGAAACTTGATTGCATGAATTATTTAGAGGCTGATTTTGGCTACTAATACCGCTAGTAGCTAAAGTTAACGACTGCTAGATTTCGTAGCTAAATTATTGAATTTTAACTTTCTAACAAAAATTTTTCATTTTCCCACTTATTTTATATTTAGCGACGAAATTTTTCGTAACTAAACTCTTCCCGCCTAAATTTTTTATTTTCCCGCTTATTCGATAGATTAGCAACAAAATGTTACGTCGCTAATTTAAAAAAAAAATTTTCACCCGATTAGCAACGGATTTTTGTCTATCACTAAATCCATCGCTAAATTTAAATCTTTATAAAAACCCTTTCTTCCTCACTCCTATCATTTTTTTCTCTCTCTCTTTATTCATTTTTTCTTTCTTTCACTTTTTTATCTTCTTTATTCTTCATCATGTTCTCCTTAATTTATTTCTTTATACTTTTTCTTTCTTCATATCTCTTTTATTTTTTTTCATCTCTTTTCTTTACATATAATTAATATTTTCTTCTTCTTTCTTCTTTATTTTTTTTATATCATTTTTCTCTCTCTTTTTCTTTATCACTTTTTTTTTTGCTCTCTCTCTCTCTATTATTATTTTTCTTCATTTTTTTCTATTATAATTTTATTATTATTGTCATTTTTTCTTCCTCTATCATCTTTTCTTTTTATTATTTATAAAAAAAATGGACATAAAAATGGACAATTAATTCAAAGAAAATTAACATATTAAAAAAAAAAGACAATTAATAAAAAATTGAAATAAAATAAATATATATATGTGAATCCTCATTTTAGCATCTCCAAAATTATTTCTGAACTCACAGAACTAATCAGAATATTTTTCTATTCAAGCCGGCACTTTTTCGATCCTGACCGGACCACCTATACGAAACAGTATTTTCCCGAGACTGACCGGATTTTCCTCAAAATAGATTGCCAAACTGTCCCAAAAATACTTCTAAACCTACCAGAGCGGACCGGAATATTTTTCTATCCAACCTGATATTTTTTCCAAACCTGACCGGACCTCCTGTACCAGATAGCCTTTTCCCGAAAATGACCCAATTTTCCTCTAAACTAACTGTCAAAATGTCCGATAATTAATTTCAGATCCAACGCCACTGACCGGTAATTTTTCAGACTTCAAAATACTCTAGAAACTGACCCGAAACCTTCAAAAATTGACCCGAAAAGTCCGAAAATCGAACCAGAGCCCGGAGCCCGAGGCGCACGCGGATGTTCGCGAAGCGTGGCCTCGTGTCCGCCACTCGTCTACGCGGCTCCGAGTGGCAGCACGCGGCGTCCGCGTGTCATCCATGCAGCGTCCGCGAGAAGCCACGCGGACGTAGCAGGTACCCCTTGTGCGTCCGCCACTGACGCGCGTCAGTGGCAGACACATCAGTATGGGCTGACGTGTCAGCCCGTACTGACACGTCCACAAGACGTGCCTGCGGATCCGCCAGCACGTCTGGCACGTCCGCTAGAGGTTCAGGCGGACGCCTCAGGCACGCCTTGCGGACACGCATGTTCCGCACGCGCGTCCACCACCCACTTTTGAGGTTCACCTTTTTGTGCAATTTCGAAATTGCCCTCTCTTTTTCTCACTTTCCAAGTCCTTTTTAGTCTTTTTCCACCCCCCATTTTCTCTATAAATACCCCACTCTCCTCACCATTTATTCACACATCAAGCTTTTATTGATTGTTATCCAATTGCTTACTTTCTCTCTCTCTCTCTCTAATTTGTTTTTACTCCATCTAATTAATTAGTTAGTTAATTAAAAATTAATTTTAATTAACTAATTAATCTTTTTTTTTAATTCCCACCCACTTTCAATTAATTAATTAATTAAAAATTAATTTTAATTAATTAATTAATCTTTTTTTAACTAAATTTTCACTCAAGTGGTTAATTAATCATTTTAATTAATTAAAAATGGGTAATTAAATCAAATTCTCCCTTTTTTAAAACCAGTCTCATTTTCTGAAATAGAACTCCGCTCTGGTAAAATCACTCACCCTCCACCAACCAAAAAGAAAGTATAATCTCTTACCCTCAATCAAATATCAAACTAAATCAAACCAATCAAATCTGACTGATTTTTAAACCTCCTTCCACCTCATAGTGGAACGAACTATGCGAATTTTGATACCCATTCAATGGGGTACGTAGGCAAGCTTGGAATCTAAATCCAAGTTTCAAATCCAAATCCCAATCAATCCTCTCCCCCATTTATTTTCCATATAAATGTAAATTTATGTTGTCCATGTAAATTGTAATTAATGTTATTTAGTTAATTATTTTTGGAGTAAATGAGCGATTTTATGATTTCCCTAATACCCATAAGGGTTAGAGGAAATACTCTCCTTTACTTGTGGATGTTTAAATACTCGCTCTTTAAATACTTGCTCTTTATTTTTCCATCTGTATCATAAATTATGCCATATTCATGCATTATGAATTGACATCAATATCCGTCATCCATGAAATCATTTTTCAAAAATTCGAATCAAATTTAAATGCCAAATCGAGATTATTCAAAATCAAAAATCTAATCCCCGAGCCCAAACTTGGTTCGAAGATTAGTGATTTTATCCTTGGGTAAATTAATAAAAGATTAATAAATTTGATTCAAATTGGATTTTTCCTTAATTTTCCCATTTAAATAAATTAGTGTGGCGACTCCCGAATTCTTTTCAAAAAATAAATCAATTTTCCGGGGCGATAGCCGCTTCCAATCGTGAGCACCGAAACTTGTACTCTAACCTCCCTTAAAAATCACTCTCGCCTTTCCTTAAGGCAATAAAATTTTTCCCGAGCGAGGGGAGAGATGTTCGGGCGATGCCTCACAGTTGGCGACTCCACTGAGAACTAGTTGCCACCCTTTTTCAATAAAAGGAAAGCAAATAAGAGGATTACTATTTGGTTAAATTTTTTCAAAAATAATCTCTATTTGGCATTTAAATTTTATTCGACTTTCATGCATCACTTTGCATAATAAAGGCTCCTTGCCTAGCTCTAGATTTAGGAAAACTTTTGGATGGTGAGTACCATTGGCTCGACAACTATCTTTGAGTATGTTGGGAGATAGCGAAAGTATTCCACCCCGCGACGAATTCCTGATCATTTCGGTGGTGTAACGAGCAATCCGTACTGTTGGACACATGCGAGTCTCTTTGACTCACATGTGGTTAGGTATATCGATGCTCTAGTGGGACGGGGACCCTAAACCAAGCCACCTTTAACCCTTATGCATATAATAGCTTTAACCTTTGACCTTAGGTTCCGTGAACCATAATAAATGAAAGCTTGCGCATATACCATGAAACCTTTTTGTCATGCATCATGCCATTGACATGCATACATTCATAAGAAGCTCGAGAATATAGTCTTCTCACCCTGTATACCAAAATCGGTGGTCCGTCACCTAAAACAATTCCCAACCAATAAAACCCGGTGAAGGGAATCCTTTTCTCGACGTACCGTTGCATCTGTTTATCCATGCCAAGTGTAAATTCTTACCCTTTCCTTTTCCTTTTTCTTTGAAGGTACCGATGGCCAACCCAATCAATATTGATACCATGAATCCCTTCCTCACCAACCTCCTCAAAAAGTAAGAGAAAAATTTTCAAGCCACCCTCAACTCTGTCCTTAGTGTTCAACAAGCTAATTTCAACAAAGTTTTAGCCACCCAACAAATCAATTTCACCAATGCCCTTAATGCTCAACAGGCCAGCTTCAACAATACGCTGGTCCATCTCACCAATGCTTCCACTAATGCCATGAGTCTCCAATGCCAGCTCATCATCGATGAGGTGAGGGGAATAATGAACCAGGCTAAGCCCATAGATGCTGCCCCTACCATTGATCTGACCCATAATCTCACATCACCAATCTCCAACACCAATGCCATCCTGACATCTATCACACCATCAATCTCTTGCGCTGACCTGTCCTTCTCTTTGAATCCTTTTCAAAGCAGGGAAAATCCTTCCCCACCAATTATTAAGAAAGCCTTGAAGCGTAACATGCTAGAGCAAGTTTCCATAGTGGAAAAAAGGTGCAAGAAGGGTGACACCTATACTCCCCTCACCTCCGTTGGATAGGAGAGTACCAAAGAAGCTACCATCACCAGCCAATGTCCTTTGGAATTGGGACGAAGGACCTTTACTGATTTTCAAATACCCCTCGCCTTGGTTTACAAGAAAGCTTTAGAAGCCAAGATAATCAAGCCTTTGGAACCAAGAGCACCCCCCAATCCCCGGCCCAAGAAGTGTAATGTCAACGAGCACTGTGACTATCACCAAGGAGCGAGGCACAAGACCGATGCATGTAAGGCTTTGAAACACAGAATTCATGACCTCATCGACAGTAGAGACATCATTGCTCCCAAGCCAAAGCCTAATACTACCACCAATCCTCTTTCGAACCACCGAGCTTATCCAACCGTCCCATCCTTCAACCAATATTTGGTACTTTGAGAAGGGTGCTGGCCCTGCTGTACCTGAGTCCTCTCAGTCCATGTCTGAGTCCTTTGAGTCGTCTCAAGTCCATGTTCGAGTCTGAGTCCTCTGAGTCTATGTATGAGTCTTCCGAGTCAGAGTAGAGTCGCCTAAGTCTGTCCAAGTCTTTTAAGTCTGTTTCTGAATTCGAGTCTATCAAGTCTTCCTTTTTGAGTCTGTATTTTACTGTTGACCTTAGTGGTGTGATCCAACTAAGTCAATCTCAATTTTGATCTTGGCAATCAAGTTGAATTGATCTAACATTTAAACTTAGTGTATTTTTCAGATAAAATGACTTACTATTGCTTGAGAATGAAGTACTTGAAGAAATCCTTAAAATAGTCTGCCTGACCTGTAAGTTGCGCCCGCAACAAGCATGTAGCGCCCGCAACATGCCAGTCACGCCCGCAACCACCATATCGCGAACGCTACCAAGATTGAGGCAAAAACAATCATTTCATCCAGTAGAGTTCGCGGCCTCCTTCGCGAACGCGACCCTCGGCGCAATATGGATATTGCGACCGAGATATCCTTGTCGCGACCGCAACATTCATATGGCTGGGATTCGAGTACAACGGTAACATCTGCAGCGAACGGGATTATGACACGTGGCAGTAACCGTTGGGGGCTTTTGAAGATCGCGACCGCAATATGTCCATAGCGACCGCGATTCATCTATAGCGAGCGCAATATTGTCATCGCGAGCGCAATTGCATCCTGACTAGCATTAAATGCAGGATTTGTTACTGTAGCAAGCAGATTTGGTTATGATTTATTTGTAACAGCTCTTTTGGTGGGTGATCTCTATAAATACCCCACCAAAATGAGTTGAAGACACCAATT
>CATKHJ010329890.1:0-12718 GCA_949750685.1 Vernicia montana
CTGATTAGATGTGAAAATTTTATATGATAAGATTAATAGTGAAATGAGATGAATTCTCTGGATATTTGAAAGGAGTAAGGTTATGAAGACTATAATGAGATAGAGAGTAGTAATGTCTGTAGTTTCATGTAATATGAAGAGTTATAATAATAGATGCTTGGTTTTGAGAAATGTAAAGTTCGATGAAGTAGTTGATGGAATAAGTGGAGTTAATAAACTGTAAGTAATAAATGGACTAATTAGCTGATAAGCATTAAAATTTGACAATAATAGATTTATGAGATTGAAAGCTAAGGTTAGATATATTTCATAAGAGCATGTACATTAAATAGAGTCGCAGTCATAGTGGAACTTGTCTCGATAATAGATTGAGTGATATTACCTTGTATAATATTTATAATGAGTAAATATATACATATATATTAGGATAATTCATTGAAGGATAGTCCCTAGTGTGTGCTGAAGTAGCTTGGTGAAATAATTATTCATGCTTTATGGTACCTAGTTTTGAAGAGTTGTTTAATGCAATTTTTTTAATATATTAAGAGTTATACATATGTGTATCATAAGTTTGGAAACACAGAGTTAGGTTTATTGTTATTTGAGGCTTTTGAGATCTGGAATGTGAATGATAAAAATTAGAATTCAAGAGCATAGTAATAAATGTAGATTAGCGATGAATTGAAGTTTAAAAATGATAAGAATATTAATTATTGGTGAGGTAGTGATATTAAGTGAAAAATGGATTTGTCTCATCAAGAAATATTTTGGTATATCATAATTGAAGAAAGTTTTAAAATTCAAGGACGAATTTTCTTTAAGAGGGGTAGAATGTAACATCCCAGACATTCCTAGGTCGCCAGAGACTTGGAAGTAATTTAAAACTAAGTTTGATGGAGGAATTGAAGGAGAAAATATAAGGAAAAAGTTCAAAACCTTAAATTAAGCATGAGTTCGAAAATCAATATGCTAAGCATGAAACCGACGGACTCCGACTCCGCAAATTTTCATCGATATCGATTCAAGAGAAATTCATGGAAATATTATTAAATAGGATATTGGAACCCTAAAGATGGTATTAAAAATACTAATAAATAGTAATAACATAGTTTAGAACAAAAACAGGTGGATGATAGGAAGTTAAGTACCAAAGGCCTAAAAGGGGTACGAGTTCGAAAATTGAGACTCTTAGAGTGGATTGACAAATTTTGACCACGGAATGAATTTTTATATTTTATTTGGATAATTTAGGATAGTATAAAGATATTATAAGTGATGATGTTAAAAATGAAGTTGGAGTTTAGTATAGAAAATACCTAAGCAAAATTGGTACGTTGAGCGTGTAACTAACGAATTTTGGTTTTTTAGAATTTTTTAGACTTCTAAATTAAAGATTAAAAATAATTAGGATGGAATTAGATAGTGTAGTAAAGTTGTAGGCAAAAAAAAAGGGCAAAATTGTAATTTTCTCTTAAAAAGATAATTATTATATTTGACTAAGTAAAAAAATAAAATGGAAAATTAGGTGTCAAGGGGCTAGCCACCATGATGCATCAAAAGGTGGTTATTTGTCCAAAATTGCAATTAAATAAAATAAATCAAAAAGCAAAAAAAAATATAAATGGGAGTGAATTGGAAGATAAGGCTCATTCTTTCACTTCTTAAAATTTTCTTATAAAGGAAGAGAAAGAGAAAGAGAAAAGAAGAGAGAACTATAGAGAAGAAGAAGAAGAAGAAGAATAGAAGATTTGAGGTAAGGTTATGAATTGAATTAGCTATTTCCATCTATATCTATGTATGTTGTATGATGATTGTGTGATTAATTGTTGGTGTTGAGTGTGTGGTTATGTTGATTAAATTAGAGGTGGAGAAAGGAATTTTGAAGTTTAGAAAAAAGGAATTGATAAAGAAAAAAGACCTAACTAATGTTGTTTTGGTGGGAAGAAGTAAGAAATGAAGGAAGTAAATGAAAGAAGTAAGAAACTAAAGGAGACAGCTTTAGGGTTTAGAAAGTTCTGTAACTTGAGGAGGAAAATCGAATCACTTGAAATACAAATTTGAGAAAAGTCAAAACACAAGAAGTGTAGCTTGATGTCTGTAGTTTATTTCTATCGAAGGAAGTTTAAGCTAAATCTTGTTAGTTTTGGAGATATGAGAGGAAAAAGAAAACTGCATCCTGCAGACCTACCCTGAGAGTCCAGAAACTTTGAGGTCAGTTTCGGGTATGTTAGAATAGAAATTTGAAGATTACTAAAAGCATAAAAAAAAATGGACCTTGATATGTCTTTTAGATGATGTAAAAATTTAAGAGTAAAATTTCAAGTATATTGGGAGATATACGAAAGTTCTATGCTGTGACAGGGTAACTAGACTGACAGAATTTTTGATATTAACCCTTAAGTTGGACAACTTTGGAGGCAGAATCAAGTTGTGTTAAAAACTAATGAAATGTACCCTTATGAGATTATTTTCATTAAAAAAAAAAGAATTATATCAAATGAAGTTTTATAGCTTGAGTTATAGCCAAAAGAGTGTACAGAACTCCTGTGAAACCAAAGATCCAGAATTTAGGAGAATGTAGAAAATAACTTTTAGAGAATTAAACTTAGAAAATGATGGAGGGGAAATGTGTTAGGAGTAACCATATTTGAAATTGAATCAATTAGAGTATAGATTAGTATCAAAATTGCAAATATGAACTAATCTTCTAAGTTAATAATTAAATAAATGTAATTATGTAAAATTAACTTTCATGTAAATATTTTATAATTTGTAGAAAGAGAAGAGGAATTTCAAGAAGGAGAATTTGGTGACAAAGAAATTGAGGAAGAGTATCAATATTTTGGAGCTTAACTAGAAAGGTGAGTATATATTAAATTTTTCGGAACATACCCATTTCATTTTGAATATGTGAATTGTATTTGATTATGTGATATTGAAACTGATAAATTACCTTTGTTACTTCGAACCCTAATTGATTCACTATATGTGAAAATGTTCTATTTGATTTGAACCCTAACTTAAGCCAAAAAGCAGAAATTTCTTTTCTTCGGTGTGGGGATCACCGAACTCTGTGCACATTGACTTGTACCTTACTAGGAGGTATTTGAATGCCTAGCCACAAGGTCTAGCTAACCTTGTGTTACAATTTTTCATTGGAAATATGTGGTTCCGCAGTACTATATTGGGAATGTGAATAAAATTCACATTAAATTGGTAATAATTTCTGCTAAACTCTCAATTGTATTGAACTAGAAATTCGTTAATTATTTATTATAATAATCTATTGAGCCAATGATTATATTCATGCATCCAAATTATTGTGCCCGGTTATTTATTATATATTCACTGAGATTTAAATCTCACCCTTTTTTCCTTATTTTTTTTCCAGGTTAGTGGATCTGCAGCGCAAGTATCCTACTTCACTTACTGCTAACATATATTTTACACTGGTTATGTAAATATAATCTAGAAGTGTATAATAGATATATGTAAATGTGACTGTATATGATGATGTATAATGGTTTTATCTAGTATCTCCATGGTACATAATCTAACATAAGTGTGATATGGTATATGTATATAAATGGTTGAACTGAATATAATATATTCAAACTAGGAGTGTGTAATGGTGATTGGGTGAGTACTTGTGCCTTAAATGGAGCAAAGAATATAAAGTGGTAATATTGGAAGTGAATTGTTCATTGCAGGTTTGATCTTGGGAATGGTAATTGTAATGTCAGCATACCGCCGGAGCTACAATGACAATCTAAAATTAGCTGGGTTCTACGGGTTTTTGGTGGTCTTAGGTCTACCCATGCCCTAGGACCGTCCATTCCAAAAATGGGATGTGACACACTTGATCTTGGTAGGCCTGTTGATAGGGTACAATTTGCCAAGTTATTAAGTGAACTTGGGATGATTTCTAGGGAATTTATGCGTGTACCAACAAGATGGACAAAATTTACTGATTTAGACAAAAATATTGCTTATACTCGTCTTGACGTAAGTAAACAAGTATTTGTTGGAAAAATATTTCTTATTCTCATCTTGATGCACATCTTCCATTTCCTTTCTATTGGCATTAATTTTGTTTTCCCTACTTGAAATAAGCTATTTTTCATATGCAAATTGACCTTGCCAATTGAAGTGATAAAGCTGTATTAAGAAGAGTTAATGATATATTGAAGCGTCAAAGCAGGGATAGTAGGTATAAGTGGCATCAAAAGTTTTTGAAGTTTTCTAATGTTGAGGAAGCTCGTAGGAATAAGTCAAGAAGTTGTGTTGAACAACAAGAATGGGATGCTTTTTGAACTTATTGGTCTGATCCACTAGTCAAGGTTTGATATTTTTGAGTTTTAATTATATGCAATATTCTCTTCATTAATGGAATGTGTCTCTTTAGAATATTATTGCCTTTATTGTTCTTGGTGAACTTTGCAGGCAAGGTGCAAAAAAAAAAATGCCAACAATCGGTCAAAGATGAAAATCTTCTAAAACCAGGGCTCAATGGCTTTTGTTGATGTCCGACATGAAATTATATATACATTTAATTTGAGAATAGTAATTATAATATTGACATTATTACAGGTGCACTAATTAAATTTATTTATGTAGGAGCAAAAGGAGCTCAATGGGAAAGAGTATAATCGGATTACTTTCTTTAAGTGCACTCATTACAAAGAAGGAAAAGGCTGGACATTCTGGAGAGGTTGAAGAAAAGTTTGTAATTTTTCAATCATTATAATCATTACTTTTCATTCTTTGTTAAATTATAATGCAATACTTTACTTAATTTGCATAAAAGAATGTGCAAAACTAGTTGAAGAAAGAAACACTTTCTTATCTCTCTTTTTTCCTCTTTTTAATAATACTTTCATAATTATGTTATTCAAATATGCAATTTTATGCAGTAATTATAATCATGTTGCCCTTATGATCACCTAAATACTATTTTTTTTTCCATTTGATTTACAAGAATGAGATGCAAACACTGATGGAAGAATCAACATTAGATGGTACCCCTTTAACTGCGGATGAGATTTGTGATAAAGTTCTTGGCACTAGATCGGGATACATTAAAGGTTTGGGATATGGACCAAAGTCTAAAAGAGCAATGACTTTTAATTCAAGGATTCAAGAACTTGAGGAGTCTTTGAAGGAGTCTCAAACTAAATGTAGTGATTTGAGGAGTCTTTACATTGATCCAAAGGCCCAATTAGAATAACAAGCAAAGTTGATTGAAAGTTTACTTGGAGCAAGAAGTCAGCCACCTGTCTATACACTCTAGTAAGGCAAACGTGATTAATATGTTTATTAGTGTTTTATTTCATAAATGCTTAACAATTATTTAAGTTAATTATATTTATAATGGAAGTTTACCTCGAATACAAGTTTAATGGAGCTTAGTGATGTTTTTTTTACCCATGATTATATCATTAGGTATGTTTTTTTCTTGTATCAAAAAACTAAAGTAACAACTACAGTAACTTATGGTTGAATGGATATGGAAAGTTATGTGATTTTGTCTATTAGGTTCTATTTTGGTTGCAAGTTTGATGGATTACTACTGCTGAATAGTTATTGTACATTAACTTATGGCAATTGGGTATTAGCACTTGTTTTTGTGTTATTTTCTATTATTACATTACTTATTAATCTGAACTGTCAAGCAAGTTGATTTATTTTTTACATTTACTTTATTATTTGCTTGGTTTAAGTCTACTTCTTTTATGCAGTTCAACTAGCATAACTTCAAATTCTATTGGATTATTATATACTCTCATTTAATGTCCAACCTGAAAAGTGCAAATTTGTAACTATGTATGGAAGTTGAGTTGTATATATATAGTGTTTTTGGATGTTTTCTTGTGCCTTCAATTTTTTCTTACTTCAAACTATTGGATATTTGCCTTTTAACTTGACTCAATTAGTTAACATTAGCTGTTTGGTAATCTCATACTTCTTTTTTTCTTTTTCATCATTATATAATCTAACCAGTGAGCATTTGTACCTTACAGATTTTATATGGATAAACAGATTCATGGGTATTTTGTATAGACTTTTTGGTATAGCACCTATGATTTTTTTGGTACAAAAGTTTTGCAAAGGTACATTTTGTGCAGATCAATTCTTGGTATAGATTTAAGGGTGTAACTAATTATTATTTGAGGCAAAACTTGATGACAATGTTATGAATATTGAATACTTATCTCCATTGAAACAATTATTATACTTACATCATGTTAAGTTATTTAATTTACCATTTTCTATTTCACTGTTGCAATGTGATTTGAGTTTTACTTTTTTTATGAGTTTCAATGGTTGTATGAAAGTAATTAATGTCAGACAAGAAAAACAAACAAAAATGACAATAATGCAAACCAATTATTATTAATAAATAATATAGTAAAATAAAAAAATTGTACTAAATATTTTTGGCGACGAAATATTTTGTATATTTTGTCGCTTAAAGTCCAACCAATTAACGATGGGATTTTGAATTTCAGCGACCAAATTAGAAAAATCATCGCCTATAGTTAACCTTTTTTGGACAAAAAAGAAAAAATTCGTTGCCTAAAGTTATCAAGGATAAAAAGAATTTTGTCATTATAAAAGTAGCATTTGCAACTAAACCAACTTTCGTCCATAAAGAATGACTAATTAAAGACGATTACTACTCAACAACGACGATTTTGTTTACCAGTTAAGGACGTAGTGATCATCGCCTATTAGTTTTTCTTTTAGGGACAAAATCTTGTTTCGTCACAAATAAGTAAATGTTTAGCGACAAAATGACTATATTGTCCACATAAGTCTTTGGCGATGGCGTTTCGACGACGAAACTTTTTCATCCCCAAATAGTTTTAATGACGAAATTTGGACATTTAGGGATGAAATTTTTCGTCCTTAAAACCCAATTTTGTTGTACTGTGTCTCGATCATATGTTATTATCTCTATTCTAATTCTTGATATAATTAGATTCCTACTAGAAACTGTTTCCAGTGAATCTATCTGTCCTGGCTAGGAGCTTTAGTATCAAGAATAACCAGATAGCATAGGATCTTAATCTCATTTACTCAAGATAATGAATTATATCTTAGCGATCACTTACCTTCATATATAATTAATTATAACCATCACATGCCACATATCCGTATATGAATAGCACGTCTATGTAAGCAGTAATAAATCCTAATCATAAATATGTAAGATACAGTGTCCCTAAAGTACAGTGTCTCTTAAGTTAAAGGACTATATGCACTATTATGACCTAGATGATGAATAATTGACAAGTAGTAAAACTCCATATTATTATCATTTAACGTCACAGTTTGACTATTCATCCAATGAATATCCACATGTTTGTATCGATATCATATGTCAAGCAACATAAGACTCATTGCCTCTATAATCATAAATATCTCATACTGATTATAGAAAATAAACAGAGGTGATGGTCTTCCGGATTAATGATTTTCAGTCAATAATCCTATGACCATGCACATATTTAAAGTATTTGTTTGAGAGCAATCTGTTACTCATATTCTCAACAGTTAATAATAGATTCTCTTACAAAATACTTAAGGATTATATTCAATAATATGAAACCCTTTTCACATAATGAATATATTTATAATGCCATTGAGAATTATTATCTACTATTACATAATAAGTATATGGCTCTTAGGGCATATACTACTATCAGATTATTACCTTGACGAGCTCGACCAGCAGGGATATGATCTTTGTTACCATCGTTATCGTCTCGGTTAGCTCTTCTCAACAAGTTGACTTATCTATAACGAGGTTCATGCCTTCAGTTGTCTGGGAGCTGATTCCTAAGTTGATCACCAAAATTTCTTCTCCTGGCCATATCCTTATTTCTTCCTTCCATGAGCTCAAAGAAACGAGTTAGGGCCGTTGTGAAGTGATCCAAGTTTCGATCAATGGTGCGTTGAATCATCCTATTCTCATATTTCATCGGCCTCATGACTATAGCTATTTTCTTGACCATTCCCAAGTACAAATCATTATTCACTCAGGATACGCCATCAATAATGGCCATCTGATCAGCTTGACTTATGGCCATCGGCCTTGGAGGTGGAAGTTGTCTGTTGTAGTCGGGGTCTTTGGGTTGCCTTGTGTACTCTCCTGTAGGAGATGGATCTCGATTCTGGGTCTGTCTTCCATGCAGTCCCCAACCCAACATAGCTCTTGCTATATGACCAGTAGCATTTGGGTTCTCTTCTATGATTTTCAAACCATGCTCGGTCTGGTTCTAGTTATTCAAAGCGCTTTGCGTATCGGCTGCAAGAAGGGCCGAATTGTTTCCGTCATTTTCATAGTTTGATATATTCCTAAATAAGAAAGGTCCCACTGGGCGTGTCAAAAAGATGTTCACGTCTAAAAATAATTTAACCTAGTGGATCAATTATATCTAGCAGTAAATACTTTTAGATTATTTTAATGATGGGTCCTTGTATCAGTACTGGTAGCCCTCTGAATTGATGAATATTTTTAGTATTTTCTAGTTAAAATAACAATAAAATAACCTAAATTTAATGTATATAGGAATCAAAGTATTATCAACAATGAATTTAGGGATCTGTGCGATTAAAAAGTTACCTGAAATTAAGGTATTTAGGTTACCAGAGCCGTCAACTGTCACTTCAGGGGTCTGATATTTAGGTCGTGAAAACCGTCAATCAAAGGTTAGTGATTATGTAGGCACTGTAGTCGTCAATTCTATGATCACAATAAAACAATTGAAAGAATTCTTAGTATTTTATTGAATTGAGTGATAAAAACTATACAATGTGTTTCAACCCCATATATAGTGACTATACAGGGGTATAAAAGTAATTAGGAATCAACTACAAAAACCCTAATCTAAACCTAAATAGGAATACAAAGCAAACAGGATCACTATTCACAAAACGGGCCCAAGTAACTCTTTATAGTTCTAGCTAGAATTGTACATGTGTAAGACCTCGCTCGAGCACTATCGAAATGCTCATTTGGGTTTGTACTCACGATAGAACCCTCTGATTCAGATTGGTTGATTTTGAAAATTGATTTGGGAGTCACTACCTTAATTTATTTATTAATTGGGAAAAGTAAGAAAAAACCTATTTGACTCCAATTATTATCCCAATAGAAAAAGTGCACTAGTCCTCGATTATCAAAGAGGATTCAGGGACTAGGTTTTCAGTTCATTTAATTAGTTTGGAAAATTTAATGCTTAATGACTTAAAATAAATTTCATGAATAAAAATAAATGAATGAATAATTAAATATGCATGAATTAAAGTAAATCAGTAAAAGAAGTAATAAAAGCAATAAAAGAATTAAATAAAGAAAGCAATAGAAATGTTAAATTTACAATCTAAACCAAATTAGAGGATACTCCCTCTAGCCCTTATGGGTTCTAGGAAAGTCACACGTTCCCCAACTTAAATCAAGAACAAAGGTAACAAAACAAAGAAATAAAAGGAAACGAAAAACCTAAACTATGTGAAGAAAGTGAAAGAGGAAGAAAGTTTATTTTAATTGGATTTGATGCTTTAGACAAGCATACCTACGTATCCTTTTGAATGGGAATCAAAATCCGCATAGTTCGCCCTTCTTACGAAGGAGGTTTGTTTAGTTTGAGCATTTTATCATGTTTCAGATTGATTGATTAAAGGTGGGTTGATTAATTGATTTAACCAATTTAATTAATTACCAAGTTGTTAATTAAGTCAGGTTCTAAACAAACAAAAGCATCGATTCAAATTGATTAACAAGTTAATTAAACCATATTCTAATTAATATGCATTTCTAAAGTGATTAATGGATTGACATTTAAAATAAAAAGGGGAAGGAGATTAGTTGGGATTTGGATTTGAGGCTTGGATTTAGATTCCAAGCGTGCCTACGTAGCCCACTGAATGGGGATCAAAACCCACGTAGTTCATTCCACTATGAAGTGGAGGGGTTTAGGGATTGGTCAAATTGATTTGATTTGATTTGGAGTGATTTTGGAGTTGATGAGAGAAGATGATGTACCTTCTCTTTGGGGGGATTTTGAGTGGGCGGAGTGATTTTCCGGACCGAAGCACTGTTTTATCGATTTTGGTTTTGAAAAGGAATTAATTTGGTGACTTGGTTGTTTAATTACCTAACTTTAATTAATTAAAAGGATTAATTAATTAAAGTGATTAATTAAAAGGATTAATTAATCAAGTTGAGTGAAAAATAATTGAAAAATTAATTAATTAATTAATTGAAAGTGGGTGGAAACTAATTGAAAAATTAATTAATTAATTAAAATTGGTTTTTAATTAATTAACTAATTGAGATTAAAACTAATTGAAAAACTAATTAATTAATTAATTAAAATTGATTTTTAATTAATTAACTAATTGATAAGTGAGAAAACTAATTAGAGAGAGAGAGAGAGAGAGAGAGGAAGCAAGTGGATAGCAATCACAAATGCTTTGAGGTGTCAAGTTGCAGCATCTTAAGGGTGCAAAATTGAGGGTTCACAGCTGCCCCCTCATCAGAATTGGCTTATTTGTAAGGTGATTCTGATGATAGTGAACTCAAGAGAAGGGATGGTACAAGGAACCAAAGTGATGTCTGAGTCAGTACTTGGAAATGTTTGGGTGAGAGACATGGTCGAAGAGGGATAGTATAGGGAACCAAAGTGATGTCTGAGTCAGTACTTGGACATGTTTGGGTGAGAGACATGGTCGAAGAGGGATGATATAAGGAACCAAAGTGATGTCTAGGTCAGCGTTTGGACATGTTTGGGTGAGAGATATGGTTGAAAAGAGATATGGCAAAAGGAACCACATTGATGTTTAAGCAATTGTTCCTAAACATTTATGGGTGGAAAATGTGACTGAGTTTGATAAATGGAAGTGAAAAGAGGAACCAAAGGGATATCTAGGCTAGTGGCTAGATATGTTTGGGTGGAAGATGGGTCTGACTTTGATAAAAAGCGGGGGAAGGAACCAAAGTGATGTCTAGATGATTGCTTCTAGACATTTCTGAGTGAAGGTTCAACTGGATTGATTGATAAGGGAAGATGCCCTCGGTATCTTTGGGAGATTTTGCATCATTGGTATCATAACTGCTTGTCTCATGGGTGAAAGATGGTTACCACGGTCAGAATTGGGTGAAAGAAGGCTGCTTGGCTTGGAAGTATGGTTGTGAAATGGCGTTGCGGTCAACTTTGAGAAGGTACTAGTCAATTCTAAAAAAAATGGCGGTCAGCTTCGAGGGGGTACTGGTCAATTCTTAAAATATGTCGGTTAGCTTCAAGGGGGTACTGGTCAATTCTGGAGAGATGTTGGTCCACTTCGATGAGGTACTGGTCAATACTGGAAGATGTCGGTCGGCTTCGAGGAGGTACTGGTCAATTTTGAAAAGGTGTCGGTCAGCTTCGATGAGGTACTAGTCAATTCTGAAAAGGCATCGGTCAGCTTCGAGGAGGTACTAGTCAATTCTAAAATGGTGTCGGTTGGCTTCAAAAAGGTACTGGTCAATTCTGAAAAGGTGTCGGTCTGCTTCGAAGAGGTACTGGTCAATTCTGAAGAGGTGTCGGTCAGCTTCGATGAGGTACTGGTCAATTTTGAAAAGGCATCGGTCAGCTTCGAGGAGGTACTGGTCAATTCTAAAATGGTGTCGGTCGGCTTCGAAGAGGTACTGGTCAATTCTAAAAAGGTGTCGGTCTACTTCAAAGAGGTACTAGTCAATTCTGAAGAGGTGTTGGTCAGCTTCGATGAGGTACTAGTCATTTGGCTTATGCATGATGGTGTATGTCTGCAAATGATTGCATATGCATAGATGTTTGTGCATAGATGATGCATGTTTATGTATGCATGTTTCGGGATTCATAGACCTTTTGTTTGACTTCAATGCTACGAATGATCTGTGATGATGCATCTAACAGATGAATGTATAGATGCTAGAGGGTGGATTCACGAGTTTGCTCTGTGTATGGTTTGAATGCAGTTTGCATGCAATGTCAACTCCTAAATGTGATCTTGGAACAAATTGCCTTAAAGATTGCAAGATGACTCTTTGGTGAGTTCTTTAGGCTATCTTAGAAAGGTCTGACAAATCTGTGATATTTTGAGTGATGACCATGACAGGTAATCTAGACCTCAAGTAGAAAGGTGTTTATGCAAACTTAATACCTTGAACCAATTATTGGTTGTCTGAAAGGTGATTTTAGGGAAAGGGACCAGCTTGATGTTCAGGTGAGTTTTTAGACATTTCTGGGTGATGTGGATGGGAAAGGGAGCCCCGACCTATGGCGAGTCGGCTCGAGATATTTTAAAAAGATTCTGATAAGGGGAGAGCCTCGGCCTATGGCGAGACGATTCGAGAGATAAGATTTAATCGATCGAGTGAACCCTCTTGACTTGGCTGATTCTGGTGAAGGATCCTTTGGCTTGGCTGATCGGGTAGAGGATCCTTTGGCTTAGCTGATCGGGTGGAGGAATCTTTTAGCTTGGCTGATCGGGTGGAGGATCCTTTGGCTTAGCTGATCGGGTGGAGGATCCTTTGGCTGGTGGATTGGGTAAAGGATCCTTCGGCTTGGCTGATCGAGTGGAGGATCCTTTGGCTTGGTTGATTGGGTGGAGGATCCTTTGGCTTAGCTGGTCGGGTGGAGGACCCTTTAGCTTGGCTGATTGGGCAGAGGATCCTTTAGTGAAGAGATTT
>CATKHJ010329925.1:0-10490 GCA_949750685.1 Vernicia montana
GAAAAAAGGAAGATTTGATTGCTTAATTACCCAATTTTAATTAATTAAAAGGATTAATTAATCAAATTGAGTGGAAACTAATTGAAAAAATTAATTAATTAATTAAAATTGATTTTTAATTAATTAACTAAATGGGATTAAAACTAATTAAAAAAATTAATTAATTAATTAAAATTAATTTTTAATTAATTAACTAATTGGAATTAAAAAACTAATTGAAAAATTAATTAATTAATTAAAATTGATTTTTAATTAATTAATTAATTAATTGAGATTAAAAGTAATTGAGAAATTGGTTAATTAATTAAAATTGATTTTTAATTAATTAACTAATTGAAAATTAAAACTAATTAGAGAGAGATAGGGAAGAAGAAGCAAATTGGATAACCAATCAACAAGATGCTTGAGGTGTGGTTTGAAGTTGTGAGGAGGGGGATATTTATAGGAAAATGGGGTGGAGTGAAAAGACCAAAAAGGGTCCAAAAAAGCAGAAAAAGGTAGGGGTAAATTCAGAATTTCACAAAAAGGTGAAGGGCTGCGACAGAACGTGGCGGACCCGCATGTAATTCACGCGCGTCCGAGAGAAACAGTGGCGGCGTCCGTCGAACCATCTGGCGGACGCACCAGACGTCCCTGCAGACGCGCCGACACGTCCTGCAGACGTGTTAGTACGGGACTGAAGTACTGACACGTCTGTCACTTACGCGAGTCAGGCACTTTATTCTGATCCGCCAGGGGATGCGCAGCGTCCGCGGAGCACATGGCGCTTCCGCAGATGCTCCTTGCGGCATCCGCGAGATGCTCTTGCGGACGCGCCGGTGCTTCTTGAGAATGTTTGAGAGTCGTCTCGGATTTTGGGGCTTTTCGGGTCAGTTTCTGAAGGTTTCGGGTTAGTTTTCGGGCTATTCTGAAGTATGAAAAATTACCGCTCAGTGGCGGTGGATCCGAAATTAATTATCGGACAGTTTGACAGTCAGTTATGGAGAAAATCTAGTCAGTTTTGGGGAAGCACTGTTTGGTACCGGATGTCTAGTTGGATCGAAAAAGTGATGTCAATCTGCGTTGGAAAGAAATAAATCATTTACCTTTCGGGGGCGCTGCCCCCTTGACCCCTTCCTGCTAACCAGCTAGCGGGACCGCCGTACCGGCTTTGCATAGAGTACGAAAATTAGCAAGTGTTAAATTGCAGCAGCATCTTAAGGGTGCGAAATTGAGGGTTCACAGTATCTTTGCGAGAACTTCCCTTTCTTTCCAAACCTCATTACATCTTTCATTAGAGAAATTTTAAGGAACACATGATCTCCGATTGAAAAGTGTACATCTTTCCTTTTCGAGTCTGCATAAATCTTTTGTCAGCTAAAAGCAGTTTTCATCCTCTCTCTAATCAGTGATATTTTCTCCATTGTTTCTTTAATCAAATCCGACCCTTCAATATGCTTATCTCCTGGTTCAACCCAACATACTGGATATCTACACTTCGAACCATATAAAGCTTCATATGGTGCCATTCCAATAGTGGAGTGATAACTATTGTTGTAGACAAATTCCATCAATGGCAAGTAATGATCCCAGTTCCCACCAAAATCCAATACGCACATACAAAACATATCTTCCAAAGTCTGAATTGTCCTCTCTAATTGTCCATCTGTTTGCGGATGGAAAGCAATACTGAAATTCAGTTGAGTACCCAAAGCTTCCTGGAACTTCTGCCAAAACCTTGTAGTGAATTACGTGCCCCTATATGATATAATGGATATTAGCATTCCATGCAGCTTCACAATCTTGTCTACGTATAACTACGCTTATTATGCCACTGAATAACTCGTCTTGACTTCCAAGAAGTGAGTTGATTTAGTTAATATGCCAATAATCACCTATATTGAATCATAGCCCCTTGAAGTTCTTGGTAATCCAACCACAAAGTACATGTGATTTGTTCCCATTTCCATTCCGGCAACTCAATTTCTTGTAATAACCCTGAAGGTTTCTAATACTCAAACTTCACCTACTGACATGCTAAACATGTAGACACGAATTTAGCAATGTCCTGCTTCATACTAGGCCACCAATAATAGCTCTTTACATCGCGATACATTTTTGTCACACCCGGGTGTACACTGTATGGTGCACAATGGATCTCCCTCATGATCTTCTCCTGAAGTCCTCCCACATCAGGTACACATAGCCAATGCCCTAGTTTCAGTACTTCCTCCTCCATTCTAAAACCAGGAGCCTTCCTTGTTTGTACCTCATCTTTGAGTTTAACTATTTATAGGTCATTATCTTGTGAAGCCTTAATTTCATCAATCAACTTAGGATTCACTTGGAAATGAGTAATTAAGGCTTGAGACTTAATGACTTTTAATTGAATTCCTATATCCAACAATCCCTTCATCTCCTTGACCAATTGTCTTCTTGATGTGGCAATATGGGCTAAACTTCCCATTGACTTCCTACTTAATGCATCAACCACTACATTCACTTTTCTCAGTTGGTAAAGGATTTGACAGTGGTAATCCTTTAATAATTCTACCTATCTCCTTTGCCGAAGATTCAAATCACATTGCTTCAATAAATATTGGAGACTCTTGTAATCAGTGTATATTTCACACTTCTCTCCGTATAAATAGTGCCTCCAAATTTTGAGTGTAAAGACTACTGCTGTCATTTCCAAATCATGGGTGGGATAATTCTGCTCATACTTCCTTAATTGTTAAGATGCATATTCAATCACCTTTCCATTTTGCATTAATATGCATCCTAGTCCCACTCTTGAAGCATCACAATACACTCTAAAACCCTTGATTTTGTTTGTAATGCAAGTACTGGAGCTGTTGTCATATAAGTTTTGAGCCTGTGAAAGCTCTTTTCACAAGCATCATCCCATTGAAACTTTATTTGCTTCCTAGTTAACTTGGTTAATGGTATAGCTATCTTGGAGAAATCTTTAACAAACCTTCTGTAGTAACCAACCATACCAAGAAAACTATGGACTTCTATTACATTGGTAGGTCTAGGCAAATTGGATACAGCTTCGACCTTTTTTGGATCCACCTTGATGCCATCCTTTCCAATAACATACCCTAGAAAGCACACTTCATTCAGCCAGAATTCACACTTCGATAGCTTGGCATACAGATTGTGTTCCCGTAGAGTTTGTAGCACCATTCTCATATGCTCTTCATGCTCTTCTTGACTCTTAGATTAAACAAGTATGTCATCAATAAAAACAATGACAAACTTGTCTAAGTATGACTTGAACACCCTATTCATTAAATCCATAAAAGTGGCTTGAGCATTGGTTAACCCAAATGGCAACACTAGGAACTCATAGTGACCATATCGAGTCCTAATGCTATCTTGGGTACATCTTCCTTCCGAATTCAAAGCTGATGGTAACTCGACCTGTTACATCCTGTCTTTGAGATGTGACGGTCCTAGGGCATAGGGAGACATAAAGTCACCTAAACCCGTATAACCCCCTTTTCTATGCGATTCTAAATACATTACATAATGTAAGCAAATCTAGAATCATAACATGTAAATCGAGTCAAACATTTATAATATCTTAGAAAGATATCAAGAGATATCAATAAGATCCCAAACTTTAGCATTCATATTACCTATTCTCATCCATAGCTGTTATCATGCATGTTATTCAATATCATCATATTAAAATTACAGATCATTACTAGCAATCTCCAATACACAGAAATAGATTCTAAAGACCACAATGACCATGGAGCTCTAGATTAAACTTTTTAAAATATAATAATACTAAAATTTTGAAATTTAAAACAATCGTTAACAGCAATAGAAATCCCAAGAGGTGGAAGTGAGCTTGAGGATACCTTACTTGACCTCTAGTTATCCTGAAAAATAATAAACCACTAGAGGGTGAGTTAAACTCAGTGAGAATGTAATATTTTAATATAATATGCCGGCAAGAAAATATATAACGAAAATGAAAGTTCAGTACTGTATAAAATTAAAGAAGGGTACCATTCAGGTAAACAATAGTGGATTCATTTATAAACAATTTAGCAGAAATCAATAAAATTTGGAAACGGTAGGTTTCCCACAGTTCAATATCTGGAGTGGCGGTTAATGCCTTGCTCACTTATAAACAGTAAAACAAAGCGTAAGACTAATCAAGTCTCACGGCTAGGAATGTAATACCCTAAGTCTTTCCTTAGTTAAGACATGTTTGTCATGAGTATACGTATATGATATAAAAGTAAATATATATATTTATAAGTTATGAAGTTAGAAATCCTATTAGGAAATTTGTATGAGAATTTCTTATCATAAATGTGACTAGAATAATATATAATAATTAATTATATGAATATAAATTATATAATTAATTGTTAGTGAATAGATGGGTATACTTTGATTTAAAATTAAATAATTAAAATTAAGAGTGTGAAAGAATATAAAAAGAAAAATTGTCAATATTAAGTAATAGAATAAAAAAAAATTAAAATAGTGGAAAGAGGCCCATACCTTTGGGCTGAAATTTTAATAAATAAATTAAGAAGCCCATGTTCAATTGTAAAAAAAAAAAAAAAAATCTTTATATTATTGATTATATTAAAACTATCTAGCCTATTAATATTATTTTTTATTTAATTAAGCAAATTACCACCACAAATAATACTATAAGAAATAAAATAATATTATATGTACATACTTATCATCACCTTTCTACCAACCCCTCCATTTCGTGAACCAAGTAGAAGAACCCAAACATTTTCTTCTTCGCTTGAAAATTTTGGACACCAAGATGATAGAGGAAGACTAAAAATTTGAGGTAATTTCTTTAATCAAACTTGTTTATTTTTAGGTTCCGAACTTGAATCTTGCATTCTTTGTATGATTTATTGACTATTCTTTTGTCCTTTCTATTTAAACATCTCGGCCAAGAGGGGATTTGGAAAAAGGGAGATTATTTATTTCAATTAGTAAGAGATTTAGCTTGTGTATGTTTAAAAGTAATGGTTTATCTACTAAAAGCTTAGAAATAAATTAATATAAAAGCTATGGTTCATTGATGTCATGTCCGGCTAACTTTGAACAAATAGAGGAGTTTCATTATAATTTGGTATATGTAAATATTTTGAATTTATTATATACGTAATTGATGAGATAAGTGATGGAATTAAGGAGTAGATTAATAAAAGTTTGATTTAAGGGTCGTTTGGCCATAATTGGGCTTTCAAATTCTAATTTCATATATTCACAGGAATTTACAATTTAACTAGTAATTAAGTGTGTATAAATTGTGTTTCAAATTGAAGTAAGATTGGTCATTTCAAGTTTTGGCCATTCGGTCATTAAAGAAGAATATTAACTATAATTCTAGATTTGCTTTAAATATGAGAATAAGTCAATTAAAGATATAAATTAATTATTCTATACAAAATGAATGAAAACTTTAAGGCTTAGCTATATTCGGTCAACATTAGATTAGTTAGAGTTTGTTCACAAGTTATTTTATTTGATATATGAATGGTATCTATGAGAATTTGATTTATATGGTATTGAAATTTATAATTAAAGAGATAAATATCAAAATGTTTTAAATCTAGGCCATCCTACCATTTTAATAAAGATGAGTGTATTGGGTGATTTTTTGTATATTAGCTTGTAGTAATTAATTGGTAATTGTTAAATAATACAATGTAGAGATTTGGATTTAGGAATTTAGAATTTATGCAAAGAAATTAATTTATTTAAATTATCAAGTACTAATATACTATATATAATTAAATATGTAATAATTGGTGTAGAATCAAGAATGGATCAAGATAAAGAGAACAACCTAGAAGAGTATCATCAACTTTATTGTCTTTACTAGTGTGATAGGAGCTTAGGAGTTGAGGTGAGTAAATAATATATGTTAAATCCTCATTCAGATTTTAAAATTTTCAAGTTGCATAGTATTAAAAATAGTTTCTCATTCCATGATCCATTACAAGTTTGTCATGAAAATGATATATTATACTTCTAACTTTTAAATTTTCAAGTTCTTACGTGATAAAGTTTTACAAGATGAATATTGCAAATTTCATGAACGCATGATTTTCATGTTTATAATTTTTATAATTTATCAAGTTTCATAAGTTACTAAGAGAATCAATGTTTACGCATTATTGAAAGCATGAAAGTGCCAATGGATTAAATTATCAAGCTCTATAATTATTCATGATCATATTTTTCAAGTTGTAAATTATTTTTCTTTATTACAAGATGAATATGTGAACAATACGACAGAAATCCTCTGACTGATGGGAGTGCCATCAGGCTATGTGCACATAGTAGCTCACTTGACAATACTAAATTTGTCAAGGTTCCACCTATGGGGGCCAAGTGCCCTAGGGCGGAAGTACCTTATCAATTTTGCGTTTCATGATACAAGTACAAGTTCAAGTTACAAGTTATAAGTTGATTTCTGTCTCAATGTAAACAAGGTCATGCTTATCATATTTTATTTTTACTATTTTTCTAAAAACAAGTAAGTTTTGAAATACTACTACATGTCTGCATTTATACGAATATGATGCATATTTTTATATGTGAACAACTATGAGCCACAAATTGCTTCTTTAATTAAATCATGCAAGTTTTCAAATTTTAATTTGATATCAAAGTCTCTAAAAATTTCTAATTCATAATTGTATTTTTACATACATAATATATATTATTTATTCAGTGAGTTTTATACTCACTCCTCTCCCCTAAATTTTTCAAGTTTAGTATAGGAGTAGTTCCTCGACTATTCTTTCTTCATCAAGGAATCACAAGAAAATGTAAAGCTTATATTTTGAAGATGCTCAATTCTAGAAGCTCCAATGGTGTATAGGTTTAAGTAGAAAGTACAAGGTGTTTAACTTGCTTTTGTATATAAAATGTATATATGCCTAATATGATCAAGAGTTATGCTTAAATATAAATTATGAAACTTCTAGCCATGAATGAGTATGTGTTATGATTGTAAAGTTGAGCTTAGACGAATGCTATGAGTTGATTGTACTGAAGTGAGAATATAAGGGTGGATATTAGAAGTGTATGTTTTTATTCAGGTTGAGATATTGGGTATGTTTGAATTATGAATATGTTCTATATTAAGCTTTTATGCTGTTAAAATTCTAATTATATGTTCAAGTCCATGGGTTCTACGGGTGTTGGTACCTTTACGGTTACCCATGCCCTTCAGGTGAACTTTAGAATGTTCGATTGAATCGATAGTAAAACAGTTAGACCAAGTGTCATCAATGAATTAGCAGATAGGCCGAAAGCCACCGATGAAATAACAATTAAGCCAAGGGCTATCAAAACATAGTAACTAGGCCGAAGGCCATCAATGAAATAACAGATAGGCCAAAGGCCATCAATGAAGTAACGGATAGGCCGAAGGCCATAAAGTATGACCCTAGCATGGAGATTTGAATTTCAAAGGATGTTCAGAGTTTATATTCAATACGAACTAGGGCTTTCACTAATTTATATAATTCAAGTAAATGACAATTTGCGGGCAAACGCCTATACTATATTAAAATATTACAAACTCATCTCTTCTCCTTTACTCCAATATAGCCTTTAGCACAATAGTACATATGTCCTTTTACTTTCTTTGCACTTTCCTTGCCTTAACCTTCACATTCTACAACAAATTGTACCATATAATTATACTTACTATTATTAAATAATTCACTTAACTTACCTTATCCTAATTCCATTATTAGTTCTAATAGATTTAGTTTAACATACACTATGACAATTCTAGTAACAATAATTATATTGAGTTTATTTCAATATAAAATATACATGTAGACACATTTTATAATTCCAATATATTTTTGTTCATTTTCATGTAATGACCAAATAGGCCTAAAGTTGAATTCTAATACTTTATTCATTTCCACTAAGTTCATTACCATGATTCAATAAATCATTGTACTTTTGTCATTTTATTTTCAATTAGTTATAGTCATACTATGACAAATTAATTGATTAACTTTAGTAAAATTAGATCAAACTCTAATGATCATATGTCATGCATTCTATATTAACCAATTTTGACCTCTCAGTATTGTTTCTACCATAATTCATGTTCTACTAATACAAATGGGTTGATTCTTTTTGAATATCAAAATAGACATATCATTTTACAACATATCCAAAATTAAGCTTAAAATAAGTCCTACGCAGGATATGGTGACCATTCAAAGTCTGTTCTATTTCTATTACAGGGACAGACTGAGTATACTTCACTGATTTAGATACAATTAACAATTCACAGATAAGAATGAAAATTCCTCTTACTAGTAATTAATAAACATATACATGATCATTTTCTTATGTATATTTGGCCCAATTCTACCTTTAAGGTCATCAAATCTGTCACTCAAATCTGGATTGCCTATTAGGTCATCAATTCGGGTCAGCTTTAGTTCAGGAAAAATATCTCCTTATACAAAACAAATTCCTTTTACCAAAATATATTTAAGATGTATATCTATAACTTTCATGTTTTGACTTTAGTTCAATTCAGATTCTAACTAGTCCAAACAGAAATTACAAGTTCCAGCTCTTTAAGTGATTAATTTCTTACAGTTCTTAATACAAAACTCTAGTTCCTTCAATCAACAAACCCATAAAATTTTAATCAATTTCCCTATCAATTTAACCTTAATTCCTAGACTCTTTTTAGTATTTAGATCGCAAAACAACATGGGGACATTAATCTTCTTATAGGCTAAACCATACAAGCAAGAGAAAAGAAAAGAATTCAACACAATCAAGTAATAACAACTTACTTTCAAGCTATAACTAAGAATTCAAGCTAAAGTATAGTAAGTTACCTTGGAAAATCTTATCTTGGTGAGTGAGGTGAGTGTGACCGAATGGTTTGGAGGTATGTCTTCTAATTTGGATGGCTAATGAGAAGTATGAAGAGTAATAGAGAATTTTCTAGTCTTTTAAATAGTCTTTACTTAAAATGGATGGTGAGGATTTGATGCATTTAATCCAAAGGTTATAAATTTTTTATTGAATTATGAATTTATATTATTTTTAGTATTAGTAGATAAGGAAAAATACTTCTTCATATATAATAAAAAATATAAATTAATTTCTTTTACCATAGTCAAAATTTTAACCATTGGATGGGTCCCATATCATTATCTTCCTTCCACCTTCTTACCACCTTCCTTTAACTTAACAAAATAAATTTCTCCATTACTTAATCAACATGGCCAGTCCCTTGAATCAAATTTTAGCTCAACACTTCCATGTTTCAAACTTACTAAATTTACTACACATAATACATGGGTTAATTAATTACAATTTTTGTTTCCCCTTTTGTATCAATTATTTTCTCTATTCAAGATATTCTACAATATTCATTCTTTAATCATACCAATATCAATTATAACTATATGATTCCTCCATTGTCTCTTAGTTAAATCTCAATTTAATACAATGCATATGTGAAAATTATCATAAAATAAAAATAATTACTAACTTAATTAGTACTTTAAATCCTCCAAATCTAACAAGGTACCTTAAATTTTATACATTAAATTCTATGTTTTACCTAAGTTATTACACGACTTGAGATCAAACTTGGAAAAATGACTCGCCCCTTGTAATTGATCAAACAAGTCATTTATTCTCGGCAAAGGGTATTTGTTGTTAATATTCACTTTATTTAACTGTCGATAATCAATACACATTCGAAGTGAACCATCCTTCTTTTTCACAAACAACACTGGTGCACCCCACAGTGAACTACTTGGCCTAACGAATCCCTTGTCTAGCAACTGTACCTTTAACTCTTTCAATTCACTATGTGCCATATGATATAGAGGAATTGATATTGGATTGGTACTCGGCAGGAGTTCTATTTCAAATTCAATTTCCCTTTCAGGAGGCAATCCCTGTAACTCTTCTGGAAATACATTAGGAAATTCACTGATCACCAATATTTGTTTTAATCCCTTAGAGTTCACTCTAGTATCTACAACACTTGCCAAATTTCCTTGGCACCCCTTATGTAGAAGTCTTCTGGCTCCAATAGCCGAAATCATCTTCATCATCACATCACCCTTATCCTCTTGATACATGAAGCTTTCTTGCCCTTTATAACCATTTTTCTTTCTCTGGTCCCTCTCCGTTTTATCTTCCTTATATTTGGCCTCCATTTGCTTAACCATACCAATGAGCTTCGACAAGGAAGTAAACTCTGTATCACACAAGCATTGTGCAAATGAACATTCAACCCTCTTTTAAATCAGTTGATTTTGGCAGCTTTTATTGGAACCACACTTTTAGCAAATTTACTCAAACGATTAAACTCCTTGGCATACTCTGAAACGCTCATGCCCTTTTGTTTTAATTGCTCGAATTGAGCAATCTGATTTTCCCTTTCTCCCTTAGTAAGAAACTCTTCCATCATATTCCTCTTGAACTGTTCCCAAGTTGGT
>CATKHJ010329929.1:0-10043 GCA_949750685.1 Vernicia montana
GGAGTGGCTTTGCTAGGCACCCCGCCTAGCCCACTTGACTCTTGTTTCTTCTTACAGGTCGCATAAAGTTCTATTCAAACTTAACTAAAGGTGAACTATTCTGAACGATCTCACTTCGGTTAGAATCAGCTTCATCAGTACTCATTATTAATTTCATTTATATCTATCATGCTTTTAGCAATCATATGATCATATTGATCACAATAAAAATTAATTCAAGTTCATTCAAAAACAATTAAGTATATCAAACTTAAGTTTGGTCATACTAGCACAAAAAGCTTTAATGTTCTCTTTCTAAGTTCTCACGTTTGATGTTCAATAACTAAGGAAGTCTAGGGTGTTACATGTAATAAGTAATTTGTGAAATTGATTATTGAAATGTGTTTATTTATATCCTAATTGATTAGGTATTAAGTTAATTTGAATCACAAATATGAGAATAGCATTTTTCCCAAATTGGTATATTCGGCCATAACTTAGAGTCTACCCTAAGTGTTTAATTTCTTGAAATTGGTTGACTAAATTGCTTTTTTTTTTTTATACTAATTGAATAATAGAGGAAGTCATTTGATGATTAAATGAGTGAAACATAGTTTTCCCTAAAAGTTTGTATTCGGCCTTATTAGGGTTTTAAGAATAAAATGGAAAAAATTCAATTGATTAATGAATTAGTCTCTTTTGAGTGCTAATTGAATGAATTACATATCAATCTAAGAATTGGAAGCATTTAGATTGGTTTTCTTCAAATTGAAAGTTCGGCCTAGGTTAAGGTTGACCATAACAATTAGATTCTTTGCAATTTATCAATGTGTTAACCTTATTTGTATATGAATCGAATATTAGAAACATCAAATTGAACTTTTGATTTAATGAAAACTATTTTCTTAATTAGACTAGTTTCGGTCACCTAAGGATTTCCTAGTGAATGAGTTTGATAATTTGAATTAATTGTTCATTTGAAATACTTATGATATGTATTATTTGAATGAGAAATCCAAGTGAAGTGGGTTGATTTCCATAGAAGGAATTATGCCTTAATGGCATTCGGCCTTAATGACTATATTGCTTTCAATGATACTAAAATTGATATTGCTTGATTTATGTGTTGCACTTAGTTGATTAAGTGAAATGATGATTACTTTGATAGTTAACTAGTTATTAAGTTAGGATTAGGATTTAGTAAATGATAGTTGGTGGTCATTGTTCCTATTATGACATGAATTGATATATGGGCTGTAGAATCTAAGAATAAGGGTAAAGACAATGAAGATTCTCCCGAGTGCAAGGATCGTCCCTTGTGTCTCTGTTAATTGTACTTAGAAGCTAAGGAGTCTAAAGTGAGTATTTAATAATATAATATATTATGTAACTTCATTATCGAGACCACTAATGTGTAATACCCTAGGCTTGTATAGTCCATAGAACTACACCATAATGGTATAGAAAAGGAATTTGAATACTACTTGCACTAGAAAACCAAAGTTGAGCCTTAGAGTATGTGAACATGCTTGATTAAATTTTGGTGATGAATTGCATGAAATTATTTTAATTATGTGTGAACATGAATGCTATGTGAATATTGTATATGAATATGTTTGAATTTACATAAATGATTGAGTGTATGAATGTATGTTAGGATAAGGGTAAAATTGTCATTTTCCAAAAACTGTCAAAAATCTTTATGTGTATACTAATATATAAGTGACCAAAGTGTGATTAGGCCCAAGTCCATTAGAGTGGCAGGCCATGGAACTAATGATGGAGGAAAATGTGACTTTGATGATGATAAATTATGCTCAAAATTGGGTTAGTAGAAAGTGAGCCCCATTTTCCACTAATACAATTTTTAATGTTCAAAATTTTGGTTCATTGAATATAACAAAAAACTATCATCATATTTTCTATCAAGAAATTATTTTATAATCCAAGCTTCCTTGAGAAGTCATGAAATATCAACCATTCATTTTTCTTGATCAAATCTTAACCATCCATTTACAAATAAGACAATTCATCAACCACTAAATTCTTCATTTCACCAATCACTACTCAAAGAAAAGATTTTTCTTTCTTCTTCTTCTTGTTTCGAATAAAGGAACTTTGTCACCTAAAGGAAAATTTTCAAGGTCACTTCTTAAAAGCTCAAGCCCTTTTCCTTATCCAAAATGTGATCTTGCATTTTTTTTTGTAATAATGAGTGTTTTCCTTTTCTTTTCTTTTTCTTTTAGGTTTGGCCTCAATATGAGTGGAAGAAGGTTTTTCTTTTAATTAAAAAGCTTGGTAGATCATAAAAGATAAACATGAGAATGATGATTTAGATGTGTTAAATCAAACAAAAAAAAATGGCTAAACTTTACACTTAGTGTAGTAAGGTTCGACCACCATGGAGTTTTTTTCAAACTTATGCTTATTTTGTGTTTTGATCCATGATTTAGGCTTAATAATATGTCAATTGCATGATCTAAAAGTTAATTTGAATTTAGTTAAGGTTTCCTAAATTTTTTTCTCTTTTAGTGACTTATGTAAATTGGGGGTTTTTTAAATGAATGATCAAATGATGCAATTGATTGCTAAATTGAGTTCATTGGCATGTAAATTAGACATATGTAAAACCAATTTGAAAATTGATTGAAAAATTTTGATTTTTCCCTTGTATAAGGTTTGGCCAACATTATATAACTAGGGTTTAAGGACTAAATCTTACAATTGATTGATGAATTGAGCTTGAGAACTTGTAAATTGCACAATTAATGAATCAATTTGAATGATGATTCCGAAATTCCTTTTTCCCAAATTCCTAGGGTTCGGCCAACCATAGACCTTATGGAACCAATTTGATTTTCCTCCATTGAATGATGAATTGAAGTAACAATTATGTCAATTGAATAATTATATGGTTAAATTGAAAATTGATTAAGTGAATTTGATTCCTTTCCTTAGGTATGGTTCGGCCATACATGGAAAAATCAATGTGATGATTGTTAAGAATAAAAATATGAATTGCTTTTTAATGAATTGATTGAATATAATAATTGAGCCAAAGAAAAGTGAAGTAAATAATGGACATAAGTCCTAAGCCTATTCGGCCAACATAAAGCAAATGGCATCCAAGTGTTAAAGATTTGTTATATGTGTTTGTATGCATTGTATGTGATGAATTAGTATTAAGTGATTAGTGTTCTAAGTATAGACTTAGTAACACTAGGGATATAATTAGAATGAGTTAAATGGTTAAGTGATTATTAGTGTTCAAATTGAATAACTTGAATGGAATGGTTCATTATAGAACCTAAGGATAAAGCAAAGAAAGGTATTCCGAAAATAGAGGATCACTAAATTGTTTGTGTTAGAAGATGTACTAGGATCTAAGGATATCAAGGTGAGTATATGATACCTTAATGTAATATGGGCATTTAAATTGAATTATCATTCATTCATTGTATCCAAATTGAAAACCTTGGAATTCTTGAATATGAACCTTATACTAATGATATGAAAAAGTGAACCTTTGTGTTAAGGATTCATTCATAGGCCTTCGGCCTACCTTGCACTTATAGTATATGTTTTTGAGACTATTACTTTATTGATGTAAAATATTGATACATATGTTGATTCATATACTACTATTCCTCCTTTATTGGTAAATATTTTTAAAGCAAAAATCTCGAACTAATGTGGGGTATACATCAGTCATATGCAATGGTAAGAAGGCCCGTCAGATAGGGATTGTGTATCTGCCTTAGTTAGGAAAGGTGATTCTAGTCGTAAGACCTGATCAGTCTTGCACTAAAGTGATTAGTGTGAGTGAGCAAGGCATTAGTTGCCACTCTATTTAATTATCAGTGGGAAGCATACTACTTACAAAATTCTGATTTCTGCTAAAGTGTTACTAAGTGGTTACATGTTGATTATAAATCCTTCATTGTTATAAATATCATTAAATATCCTTGTATGAATTACAACCTCTGTTGAGTACCGAAAATATAATCATTCATTGATACCCATTGATACAAAAATTCTATTATTGTAACATATAATTCTAGCCGACATATTATATTAAGTTATCATGTATTCACTGAGCTTGTCTCATTCCTTTAGTTATTTATTTTTTCATGTGCTGTAGAGGATCCAATAAGGTAAAACTCAAGCTCTATCCTTCCATTTGGGGGTTACTCTGCTTTCTAAGTATTATTTTGTCATTTTGCAAATCACAATGATCATGACTGGTCATTATGGTTCATAATAATATTATGGTTATGAATATTTTGATTAAGTACTCATGGTCTGTAATAATTATATGATAGATGGCATATGATGAATGCTAATTACTAAGTATGGATGATCTAATGCAATGAATATATCAATATTTATATGAGTATATGTTCTGTATACTAGTGGTATATGTATGGTATATGTTCGGTATACCTTGACTGTATAATGGTATATGTTGTATGCTTGCATATGTCATAGCAGGTTATAATCTTAGGAAATTGCTAAATGATTGTTAAGCCTAGTGTAATATAGAATAGTGGGTTCTACAGGTTTAGGTGACTTTATGTCTCCCTATGCCCTAGGATCGTCACATCTCAATAGTGGGGTGTGACATAATGATTTGAAACTTATATTGATATCAAACCACATTGTAAAACTATTGTTCCATACCTTAAACACTGTCCAATTGACCTTTTCAATTGCTAAGTCTTTCGACTTATTTTCTGAATAATTGTCATTGTTTCTTATATGAACCATGAAACTAAAATTCAAATGATTTATTGGAATATTCAACTAAGAATATCTTGTAATCTATTTGCATGATTATTGACCTTATAACTTCTGTAAAGCAGAAATCTCCATCTGATATGGGGTACACATCAAACCTTGTGCACATGATAAGTCTGCGGATAGGGCGAGCGTATTCAAACCCTAGCTAGGAATGGTGGTCCTAGCCGTAAGACCTTATCAATCTTATGCTATTATTACTATGAGTGAGCAAGGCTTAGGCCGCTACTCTCATTTTACTTGTGGGAGACACTCCATCTCCAAACATTTGATTTTTGCTAAATAATTATTATTATCCTTACATTGTTAAATTATGATTCTTTAAGTGGTCTCATTCTTTAAATTGATTCCTTAAAAATTTAATTGACATCTAATTGCTTCCCTAACCACATATTATATTATATTATTATTTACTCATTGAGCTAGTCTCACCCTTTTTAGTTATTGATGTTTTCAAGTAATGTACAGGAATCGGCAAGGTAAATCTCAAGTCATGTTCTCCTACTTGGGATTGCCTTACTGCAGTATATATTGTTTTGTATTTTGTAATCATAATGGGCATGTAACTTGGAAGTCATTGGTTTAGAGCTCCATGGTCGTTATGGTCTTAGTATTGTTAAATTATGAATTTATTAATTAATGGTTTGTATTTATATAAAGTCTATATTGTGTAATTAATATCTTGAGTAATTGGAAAATATGCATGATATAACTAAATTAAAACAAGAATAACTAAATAGTATCTGTTAAGTATACATTTGGTATACTTTAGTATCTAAATGGTATATGTTGAGTATATCTTGAGTATCCGATACTGTAATGCGGGCTATTATTATAGGCATTAGTTTATATATGTTTAGTCTAAGTCAATATAGTATTAAGAGGTTCTACAGGTTTAAGTGACCTTATATCTCTCTATACCCTAAGACCGTCACACTCTAAAAGTGAGGTGTGACATCAATATACAATCAACTCATTCATATAGCCAAATCAATTTTAGAAGCCAAACCCTAGGTTTCATGGAGTGGCCAAATGGAAGACTAGGGAAATCCCTAATTAATCTTTAATATTTTCTTAAATTGAGACAATATCCAACATATATACAATTAAAATGTCCAATTTGTGGTTCATACCAAATTAAGAATTCAAGACCCAACATATTCATCAATTACCATTTATCATATATATAAAGAGAGAATTCATTTAATCACATGTGGTAACACTAAAACATTATATTTTCATATATTACCTATTGAATAAATCTGACCTTGCAACACTGTTTCTGCCATATTTCAGATTCTATTAATCCAAATGAATTGTTCTTTTTGTATATTAAACTAGACATATGAAACTATAACATATCCAAAATTGAATTCAAAATATTCTATACAAGATTCCCAGTAACTTCAAATTTTGTTTTATTTATGTGCAAGGGCATAATGAATATACTTTACTTATTTGATCACATCTCATAATGTACAAGTCCAAATGCAAATTTCTCTCATAGGTAATTACTACATATACCAATGATCATTTTTTATGTTCTGTACTCGGCCTAATTTTGCCCTTAATGTCATCAAATTTGTTAATGAATTCTGAATTGTCTGTTAGGTAGTATCAATCCTAGTTCGAGTGAGATATATCCCTACACACATCAAATCTTACAAATTCCTTTTATAGTCATATACTTAAGATATATATCTACAACTTTTATGTTTTGACTTTATTCATATTCAGACTCTAAGTTCTCCAAACATAAGGCACAAATTTTAGCTATATATATGACTTAGTCTTTTATAATTCTCAATACAAACCCTAATTACTATAATCAACATACCCATCTAATTTATTCAAATTCCCATTATACACAAACATACACAAGTCCATTTTATCATGATTTAAAACAATCAAATATTTTCCCTAAATTTTATGCCATAGCCAAACCATATGAAAAAGAAAGGAATAAGAAGTTTCAAGAATATTAAATAAATAACTCAAAGATCATATTTAGGACATCAAAAAGAGAAAATTTTGTGAAGGAATTACTTTGAAATTATTTTTCTTCTTAAAGGGACACCTTGGCTGAGCCATGAGAGGGAGAGGGAGAGAAATGTGTTTTCTTCTTTTGTGAAGTGAACAAATGAGTGAAAGATGATGTTAGGAAATAGCTTTAAAAGACTTTATTTTGAACATGTGATGGATAATGGATGGCTTCCCTTGGAAGCCTTATTAGTGGATAAAGATATTTTGATTTACAAAAGATGACAATGGAGTTGGTTGTGTACAATTGAGTATGAATGCATTACTACACAATTCTAAAACATTAAGCAAGTTAGTGGGGTGTGGAGCTCAAACTCCACTAACCCATTTTCAAAACATATTAAAATAGATATTCAAATAAAAATGCAATACTTGTACATTTTCTTCATGCTATGGCCGGCCACTAGTGGTATCATGACCTAAATTCTGAGCCGCGACAGTCTTAGAGCATGGGTAAGCCTAAAGCCATCGAAAATCTGTAAAACTCATACCTGTTATCAAATCCATATGGTATCATGCATCTAATCAATAACAACAATTAAACCACTTTATAACCCCCAAGATCTCAACCTGTATTGAACACATTTCCAAAACTTGTATTTCCTCACTTCAAAGAATCAACATTCATATTTATGCAATAGTAATTTCATTGATTCAAATTCACTTATACACATATATCAAATTACATAACTACTAGTAACATTATGATATCAATGCATTTCTCACTAATCTCAATTGTCATCCTACATCCATAATATACATACTAACATATAAATAGCTTAAATACACACGTGGAGCTCTAAACTATTCTATAATTACATACATATAAATATAACAAATTAAGAAATAATACTATTCAAAATGCAACCCCTTAAGTATAGTAACATTACTTGAGGAATCTCTTTGAATTCCCTATGTAATCTTCTAAATCCTTCACATATTTTGCCTTTAGAATATGTATATCTATTGTTATGATCCAGTAATTTCCTAAGAACAACATGCCACAACTAATGAGATAAACTCAGTGAGTAATGATTATACTATCATACATGCAAGAATGAAAAATACAATGGGTTATAAGAATGATTCATGGTTTACAAGGATCAATATCATAAAATAAACAGTATAAAGATCAATAGAACATATACAAAGGTTCATAGGTTTACTTGTCAACTTTAGCAGAAATAGGTCATAATGTGAAAAGTAAAAACATATATGTATTACTCACCATTATAAAGAAAGCACAGGCCTAATGGCTTGCCCGAGAGTAAAGGACACATATGCATACTTCACTTCACTAATAAGAGCAACTTAATAGCTTGCCCGAAGTAGAGGCTCATATCTTAGAGCTTGCTCCCATGTCTTACACGAGACTGATCAGGTCCCATGGCTAGGTTTTTATACTCTTCTTAAGCAAGAGTTCGGATATTATACCTTATCCGTAGATACAATGTGCACAATGCCTAATGTTATACTCCACCTTAGTCAGAGGATTTTTGCTTAGGGTTCATGGTCAATGGTCATAACAATTATCATCAATTAATAATAGGTTTCATGGTTTGGATATTCATAATAATTAATAATTGGATTCATAATGAAGGAAGAACATATACATTAACAATATCAATTTAGGATTCATGAACAATATTATAGAATTTATGAACAATAGCAAGTCAATGTGTCATACCCCGTCTTCAGAGATGTGATGGTCCTAGGACATAGGAAAACGTAAGGTCATCTAAACCCGTAGAACCCCCTGATTTCCATACTATTCTAGACTTAATATTCATTAAATACATTCCCAAGATCACAACCTGCACTTCCATATCTTATACTATAAATATACCTAAGGTATACTTCTTAGATACCATTTATATATCGTATACAATTTAATATACCTCAAATATACCAAATATATACTGATCATATACCAATTATATACTTATCATTCTTACATTATTGACACTTGCATTCCTAATCCTTTACTTAGGGAACTTTAATAATATCCTTTTCATATTATTATTTTTAGTTGAGTTGATATTCATATACCCTTATTGCGCCATTTGGATACTCAATGTATATCATATACCTAACATATACCTGTGAACCCTGAAATTTGCACCGTCTGAACCTTCAGACGTGCGTTTAAGCCTCGAAAACTGAAACGAGCAAGAAAGGGTCGAAAAATCCGATGAACCGGCCTGTCTGAACCTGGAGGACCGCACAGGGCCCTCCAGGGACCACACATCCCTTGTGCGATTCCGCATAGCCCTGTGCGGAACCGCACAGGCTCTGTACGGTTCCAAAAGGGGGCTATGCGGTCCCCTTATATTGTGCGGTCCGTCTTCTCTGTGTGCGGTCCAGAATCCTCCGTGTGCGGTTCCAGAAGGGGTGTGTGCGGTTTCAGGCTTCAGAACTCTTAATCCCACATCGAAAAAAGACAAAAACTCACCAAGCTTCTATTCCTATATAAACCAGCCCGCCTAACCCATTCTACACAACTTAACACACAAAAGCTAGCTAAATCAAGCCTATTTTGGTTAAAAGCTAGCTTCCTTTAAAGGCTTGGTTCGAAAAGAGCTGCATTTTAGTTCAAAGTTTTATTTCTTGTTGGGTGGTTGTTCGTGGGTTCTCTCAAGCCAGTTCGAGAGAGTCCTAAGAGCCGTCCGAGTAGCCATTAGGAGGCTTTGGTTCTGCCGAGTCAAGTCAATGTGGAATTGCGATCCGGTCGCCCGCTCCGTCCATACGTCCCGAAGCATCGTCATCAAAAGGTATTTATTTTCTTCCTTTTTCATTTATTTATTTATTTGTTTTGTTTTATTTGTTTGCTTTTAGTTTTCTTTTAGCTTAGTTTCTTTTATGGTTAGTTTTCTTTTAAGTTTAGTTTCTTTTGTTGCTTTGCTGTTATTGTTATTTCCCCTTTGCATGTTCCCCTTTTCTTTTAATCCCTTTCTTTTAAGTTCTTTTATTTTAGCATAGTTATTGCTTCTCCCCTTTTCTTAATATGATCCCCATTTCTTCAATCTCTCTCTTTTAATCACTTTAAAGGCATGTTAATTAGAATATGAATTAATTAACTTGTTTCAATTGAATCAACGCTCTTTTATTTGTTAATTTAATCTGAATTAATTAACTTGTTTCAATTGAATCAATGCTTTTTTTTAATTTAATCTGAATTAATTAACTTGCTTCAATTGAATCAATGTTCTTTTGTTTGTTAATTTAAT
>CATKHJ010330000.1:0-17101 GCA_949750685.1 Vernicia montana
TCAACAAAAGGTTAAAGACAGAGATTTGCAAGAAGGAAATCTAGTCCTAAATGTAATCCGAGCTCCCATGCATGACCTAAGAAGATAGTTCAGACCAAAATGGGCTAGACCATAAGTACTCAAGAAAATTCTATCCGACGTAGGTGCCATCCTCATGGACGTGGACGGAAACCAATTCTTCAATCCTTGCAATCTAAACCAACTAAAAAGATACTTTGTCTGAAGGTAACATCTGCATGTAGTTTCTCCATTTTCAAATGCATCTGTAATCAGAACTACGTGGACCTGATTCTCCCTAAAAAGAAAATGACAGAAAAATGATGTAAGGGATACGTAGGCAGCTCGATTCGGGTGCAGTCCAAATCATAGTAGAAGACATTTTTGCTTCTCATGACAAAGTATCTCATTCTCATTTTCTCTGTGCCTAAATGCATCATTCATTTGGTTTTTTTGCCAAAACAAAATAATAATAATAAAAGAAAATACTCGCAAAGTTGAAAACCTGAAAGGGCGGTTTAAGCAGAAATTAGAGCAAACTCGTCGAGTTGAAAATCCGAGAGGGCGATTCGAGCAGAAGTTAGAGCAAAAATAAAGGATGTCTTATACAATGATGATCAGATTTTACAGAATACAATCCATCATCATAAAAAAGGGATAGCCCGTTCCAAATATCATCTACAACTTATCCTCTATCGTGTGGTCATATCAGCTTGCAGGCATATGCAAACACAGGAAACCCGCAGTAAATCCTAAGCAAAAAAAAAAAGTGTCGTCATCATGTCTGAAGTCAGAGTCTAGCCAATCCTCTACCTCCTCCTAGGATGCACATCCTTCGTGCTCTCGTCAAAATCGGAGTCCACCACAATCTTCTCAATGGTCACGCACCTCCTCCTAGCTCCCTCAGCTGCAGTAGTAGAGGTACTAGTAGGACCAAAATTGCTCCCCACAGTCATACCAAAAAGCCTACCACAAATGTCAGCAGCTCCAAAACTACTCTCGGTAATCCTCCTCTGTATAGTAATAGCTTGGGACTTCTCAGCGACTCCACCAGGCCTCCCGGCGGCAGCCGCTGAAACTGCCGGAGGAGCCGCCAAGAGGCCCGGTGGATCTGCCAACTCGCTCAGCTTTTTCAGGCCGTACTGCCACATCAGCAGCCGCCAAATGACCTGGCACGTCCGCCAGGTCACCTCGCGGACGCACGTGGTGCTCATGCGCGTTTGCCAGCGCATCTCGCGGACGTGTCCCTTTTTTGCGAAATTTCCCATATTACCCCTCTTTCAGCTTGTTTTTTAGCCCTTTTGACCCTATCCTTTTGGTCTTTTCACTCTTTCTCTTCTTAAACTACCCCCACCTCATTTTCCTATAAATATCCCACTCCCTCACCACTTCAAATCACACCTCAAACATCTTGTTGATTGGCTATCCAATTTGCTTCTCCTTCTCTATCTCTCTCTAATTAGTTTTAATATTCAATTAGTTAATTAATTAAAAATTAATTTTAATTAATTAACTAATTATTCAATTAGTTTTAATTAATTAATTTTAATTAATTAATTAATTTTTCAATTAGTTTTAATCTCAATTAATTAATTAATTAAAAATCAATTTTAATTAATTAATTAATTTTTCAATTAGTTCTAATCCCAATTAGTTAATTAATTAAAAATTAATTTTAATTAATTAATTAATTAATTTTTCAATTAGTTTTCACTCAACTTGATTAATTAATCCTTTTAATTAATCATTTTAATTAATTAATACTTTTAATTAATTAAAGTTGGGTAATTAAGCAACCAAGTCACCAAATTAATTCCTTTTTTCAAAATCAAAACCGATAAAACAGTATTTCGGTCATAAAAATCACTCCGCCTACTCAGAATCCCCCCAAAGATAAGGTACATCATCTTCTCTCACCAACTGCAAAATCATCCCAAATCAAATCAAATCAATCTGACCAATCCCTAAACCCCTCCACCTCATAGTGGAATGAACTACATGGGTTTTGATCCCCATTCAGTGAGGTACGTAGGCACGCTTGGAATTTTAATTCAAGCCTCAAATTCAAATCACAATTAATCCCCTTCCCCTTTTATTTTCCATGTAAATGTCAATTTATTACTTTTCTTGTAAATTTCAATTAAAAGCAATTAATTAATTATTCAATTATTTTGGAGTAAATGAGCGATTTTGTGATTTTCCTAGTACCCATAAGGGCTAGAGGAAATACTCTCCTTTACTTGTGGATGTTTAAATACTTGCTCTTTATTTTTTCATATATCTCATAATTATGTCATGCTCATGCATTATAAATTGTCATTAATACTTGTCATCCATGAAATCATTTTTCAAGTCAAATTAAATTTAAAAGCCAAATTCATATTATTTTAAAACCAAAAACCTAGTCCCCGAGCTCAAACTTGGTTCAAAGATTAGTGATTTTATCCTTAAATAAATTAATCTAAGATTAATAAATTGGAGTCAAAATGGGTTTTTCCTTAATTTTTTTCATATAAATAAATTAGGGTGGCGACTCCCAAATCCTTTTCAAAAATCAAATCAATTTTCTGAGGCGATAGCCACTTCCAATCGCGAGCACCGAAACCCGTACCTTAACCTCCCTTAAAAATCGCTTAGCTTTTCCTTAAGGGAACTCATTTTCCTGAGCGAAAGGAGGAGCGTTCGGGTGAGGCCTCACAGGTGCATACTTGATATATTTATGTACAACTTTGATGTTTGTGTTACCTCTAAATTATGTTCATAAAGTTCTCTATAGGCTCAAACAGTTTCAAGTTACTCATTAAACCTGAAATCTGGATTAGTATACTTGTAGGAAGGATATCTCATTATCCTTTAGGAATATCATCAAACCCTTTTATGCGCCTATATTTAAGATAAAATACTACAACTTTCATATTTTACATTTCTCTAAATTTTGGCTCCAAGAATATAGAATTAGCTTCCCAATTTCTATCTAAATCAATTCCTAACTTGCAAACCTATAGAAAGAGGAAAACTTGTAAAACTTCAATCAAATTCAAATTAACCTTTGGATCATGAAATTAACATATCATTAAGCACGAATTCAGGTTCAAATCATAAAATAGACAATGAATTCAAAAACCCCTTATAGGACGAAATATATAAAGAGAAAAAAAAAAAAAAAAGAAGCAAATCTTTCAACAATTCAAGAATTGATTCAAGATAGATGCTTAGGATGATAAAAGGAATAAGATTGATTAAGAACTTACCTTGAAATTCCTTGATCTTACTTTGATCATGGTTATGCTGAGATTTTAGAGTGAGGAAGAGAGTTTGTATTTTCTTTTCTTTGATGAGAGAGAAGTGTAATGAAAAAAATGACTTAAAGTTTGACTTACGAGATTTTTACTTCATTTCAAATGTGGTGTAGATTTGTTCTTAAAATGGATAGTGAGAATTGAATGGCTTCCTTTGGAAGCTTGATGGATGCACATCTTTTATGAAAGATGTCTAGATTCAATGAATCTAATTATACAATAATATTTTTATACATACAATTTTAATTAGTCAAAAGTGAGGCCCACATTTAATTTCCTTATCTTAAAATATTCTAATTAATTACTTTATATATATATATATATATATATATATATATATATATATATATGCCTAGCTTGGCCGAAATTCACATGGTGTGGAGTGAGACCCACACTTATTTGCACATTATCACTTTTAATTACTTTAATATTTGGAAATTGACAATTTTAGCATTTTTAATTACACTTGAGTATACATGATCACATTTATTCACATTAATTTTCAATATTAATCTTATTCACATCAATTATGCATTCTACCAATCAAGTATACATTTTACTCATATTGAATTTTACTCAAATTCAATCAGGTGCAATCTAGCATACCAAACTTAGGTTTGGTCATACTAGTATAACAAAATTTTATTTTTTAAAATGTTCTCTTTTTAGGTTCTCATACTTGATATGTAACTGCTAGGGAAGTTTATGGTATTACAATTTGTTAAAAAAATTAGAAAAAATGAGGGTGACTAGATTCCTTACTTATTACCTAACCACTCGAATACAAGATTCTGAGCAAGAAAGTTAGGTACGAACTTAAGAATGTGTTATGCACCCAGACTGCCCAACTGTGATACTGACTTTCACTGTTGGTCAATATTATGCTAAACTTAACATGGTTTGTTGTTTGTTTTAGTTACAATGACAGTTAAAATGAAAAAAAAAAAAAAAGAAAAAAAAAGTTCGAACAAGGGTTTGAACCAAAAATGGAATCGTGCCCTTGAATCGACTCTGAACCGAAACAAGCAAGGGCCAGTTCAGGTTAACTCATTTGAGTAAAATTGAACTGGTGGGTTGGTCTCGGTTCAGGGCCGATTCCAACCCACGGTCAGATCTAAACTTAGGTATTATCGCTGCACCTCTCACTATACAAAAGTCACGTGTGGATTTATTTTTTTTTTTTACATAATGTCAATATAATTTATTATATTTATATATCTAGCCAATTACATTTTATAATTATATTTTTAAAGAGTTTATAATTAGATTTAATGGGATTCATTCATTTTAATGTAATTTTCTTATTTAATTTTTATAATTTCATATATATATATATATATATATATATATATATATATATTATGTAGTCATAATTTAGCACCAACTAAACACGACTTTTATACAGTACGGAGTGACTGCTTATCCTACTAGTCACCCTTTTGTTACACGCTACGACAGCTGAAAGAGAACGTGGGATAATCTTCTTTATGTGTGAACTGAGAAGTGTGAAGAAAAGATGAGAGAACTATTAAGTTTCCCGCCTCAAGTTCTTTTACTTTATCTAATTGTAATATAATGTGCAATTTATGGTCCATTCTTTCCTTAACTTTTACTGTTTAGGCTCAACCCTCTTTGGACTCATTTAAATTTCTGGCCTATTGATCAAAGAGTAAAGTGCAAACCATAGGCTAACATTAATAGCATGCATATTTTTTATAATTCCAATGGAATAACATATTTATTGCTTTTATAGTTGAATTTTAAATCTCAATTTATAAAAAAAATTATGAATTCAGACATTTAAACTTCTAAAAAATTTTACATTTTTCAAACCTAATCAGAACCATAAACAAGTTTTATTGCCTTTTTTTTTTTTTTTTCACCCCAAGTTATGATATTCAAATTTTGATCTTTATTCACTGTCATGATTTCCTTTTTCTGAAGTCACTGATAATTTCAAATAGGGGTATAATCGAGCCAAGCCGAGTTTTAACTTATTCAGACTTTGCTCGATATTTTTTTTCTAAGTTCGAACTTGAACTCGAATTTTGAATCGAGCTTGAAAATCATGTTCAAACTCGAGTTTGACTTCGACTCGTTTTGAAACTCGTTTATAATTTATCAAAATACTCAACTTCCTAAATATTTATTTTTAATAAAATAATTATAACAAAAATACTTAAAACTAACATAAAAGCAAAATTATTCAATTAGTGAAAAAAAAATCTAATTATAAAATTAAATATTACATGTATTACAAAAATATAAATTAATAAAAAAAATATTTTTAATATTAAATTATTAAATTATATAATAAGAAAATATTAGATTATCTTAATTAGGAGAATATATATTTTAATCAAATTGAATTACCAAAAATCTTATAAAAGTATTAAAATATATTTTTTGAAGTGCTAACATTATTAAGTTAATAATAATAATAATAATAATAATAATAAAGCTGTTCACGAACTTACTAATTGAGCTGTTTGCGAGCCTATTCACGAGTTTATAATCGAGTTGTTCACGAGCTTAATCGAGCCGAGCTTAATCTTGTTCAATCTTGGCTCATTTATTCATCGATCTTTAAAGTAAGACTCAATCTTAACTCGTTTATAAAACGAACCGAATGCGAACGAACTTTTATCGAGCCGAACAACGAGCCGTTCGCGAACAGATTAGCTCATTTACACCTCTAATTTCAAAGAACAAAAATAGTTGGGTGCTCAAATATTCTGGCAAAGTCGGAGAATTGAGGACACCCATGAAAATAATATTTCACTGAAGCTTTAATCAGCCAGTAAAACTGAAATTAAAACTCAAGTCCTAAGCTCTAATCAGCCACTGAAAGTTAGAAAAATTCCAGCTCACCATGCTAAGTTGACAATCCAATCCTAACTAATAATTTATCAGATTGTTCTTCCTACTTCTCACACCAGACGAGTCCCACCATATAAGTAGAACCAACCCTATTTGAGAGGCGGTGTCGTACACTTGACTTAGGCAAGAAATTCAGTCTTTGGAGTCGATCAGACTATAAGACTATGCCTGGCTTACAGGAAAAGATTACAACTTTGTGTTGTATACATCTCCTTGCTCCTGTCCATTACAAAATATTTATCTTTCATGTCCTTGTATGCATTTTTCAAACATAATAATAATAAGTACATTTACTATCTTGATTAAAAAGCTCTCGGACAAAATGAGAGTCTACAAATCTATTGCACTAAGGGTTTTCATTGCCTTGCAACCCTCTGAAATAATTATGTAATTGATTATATCACAGGTAAAAATTGGTAATTCCTAGTATGAATGGCATAGCAAAGGTAAAACTGGGTTCTGTCCGACAACCGGATAAAAGAGAAAAAAACAAACAAACAAAGAAACATAGAGAGAGAGAGAATATAGGATAATATACTCTACAGAATGTAACTCTTCACTGAATCCTCTAAGAACTGATGGCTCGGGCGGATTATCTCCTCCACCTTGTCTCCATTCTTGTAAATCCTAAATGTTGGAATAATTTTTATGCTCTCAGCTTTTGCCACTGCTAAGCTCTCTTCCACATCCACCTTCAATCAATAGCACAAAATAATCATTTATATGTATGTTATTTCAGTAGATAATGTCAACAGGATTAGAGTTGTCAAATATCAACTCATTTTCTAAGAAAGGGCTAATTAACTTATCCATTAAATGACAACAGATCCAACAGCAAAGAAGATGAGTTTCTAGAAGTACCATCTGACCGATATGTAAGAACGCAGAAGTAGCTCATTTTTTAAAAATCAAATTGAAATGTAATGGAATGATCTCATTAGTTTAAAGAGAGTGAATCATAAATACCTACCTTAAAAAAATGAATAGATGGATACCGAACACATAGCATATTTATGAATGGGGATATATCTTCAGATTGTTCATCAGATGCTGATTTAAAATGAACTATCTGAACACCTGGAAATTTCAAAATCTAATTCAGATAAACTAAACATAAATCAGGAAAAGAGTAGAAGGTGAGTGATGGTCAAGTAATCACTATGCAAGGATATATTATGGCACCAAGTGCTCACCAGGTGATGATATTGCAGCTTTAAACTTATCAAGACTTGAAACATCTTCTACTTCACCACCAAATTTTGTCTTATGAACTTCTCCACAAAATTTCTTCAATGAAATCTGTGCTCGGTGTAGAGATTCCAAAACCTCACTATCCCCAGGTAATTCCTTTCTCAAGACCTCATAATCTTTCACAGCTTCTGCCCATCGTCCTAGCTGTAACATCACAAAACAGAAGTAGCAGATAAATTATCAACAAAAGTACCAAAAATCTAAGAGGTCCGAATCAGGAATCTTGACAGCACATGCACACACAACAACACAGAAATGAATCTTCACCTTTCCATTTGAGGCAGCCCTTCTAAATAAGGCCTTGGTGTAGTTTGGCTGGATCCTAAGAGCTTGATTGCAGTCCTCTATAGATTTTTCCCACAGTCCAAGCTTAGACCAACAAACTGCTCGATTGCAATAGAGGACAGGGTTGGAAGCATCATATTTGAGGCCTTCCCCATAAGCAGAGCTAGCTTCTGCATATTTTCCAGAACTGAAAAGATCATTACCACGGTTACGAGCTCTTGCCACCATTTTCACATTGGTTAACACCATAGCTATGTCTATGTTACTATAATCAATCAGCCCAGCCTTCTCAGCCACTGAAACTGCGTTCTCAAATCTGCAACAAATCTATTATCTACTCTCACTCATCTCAAAAGTAAAAACTATTTTACAATTGAACTTCATTTAAAAACGCACCTTCCCAATGCCATCTCAATCTGGGCTTGGACATAAAGCACATAAGCTTCAGCAACCATTCCAAGGAACTTCATTTGTGGAGGATAATATTCAAACTTAGGAACATTTGATATGGTTGAATCTGCATCTTCAAGTTGGTGTAGTTTCAAAAAGGCTTCTGCTTTACAAGCAATAAGCTGTAATTTACATCCTAATAAATTCAGGAATCCAAAAACTTTGTCCCTTGTCAAACAGACCATGTAAGCATATTAAGGCTATGGGTTATACCTGTGGAGAATAGTCTGCTCCAATTGTTACAGCTGCATCACTTTCTCTAAGTGCCCCCTTCCAATCACCAATCTTGCGGGCATCTGTACACCGATTTATATGCTTCTCCAATGAAAGCAACTTCTCCAACTCAGTTGGACCTGGTTGTTGCCCATGAAAACATAAATGGTGTCGAGCATTTTCAGCTTGCCCTAACCTGAAAAACTATCAATGGTTAAGGATTGCCAATGTGCAGCGATAATAGTTGATGCACAATGTAATTGAAAAGGACAAATAACAACCAACCTACCTAAACTGGAGAAAGCAACCATAACTCATAATTGCAACAAAATTGAAGAGCTGGAAAGATAATAAGCATGCCTAGAGATCCCAAGATATTTAGAGCTTGATTCCAAAAGAAAAAGTCGCAAAACCAGAAACCAAAAACTGCAGAAAACATTGCATATAACTCCAGAAGTAAAGATGCGGAGAAAACATTAAACCTGAATCTGTGATACTGCATAGCAAACACAGTCCAAGAATCTAAGAACTTAAATCCCATAACTAAATAAAGGATTCCCAACTGTTTAGCTAGTTCCTAAAATTCTGAAATATCTAGCAGCACAAAGATCCACTTTTTTTTGCTAACTAGAAGATATTGTTGAGCAGAAAAGATAATTGAAACAGAGAGAATTTCTTAGATCACCAATCAAAAAGTACAGAAACTTCAACAAGAACTAGAAAGAGCAAAGAAGAAACTAATTATGAAATAAGAAAGTGAGAGACTGAGCTAGAGAGATCAGATCTTCACTAAATCTAACACAAACAAGAAGCAAACCAGAGAAACTTAGACCAATCACGATCATCTAAGAAAAAACAAAACAAAGAAACAAACATTCATTAAGTAATTAAAGTAACCAAACAATATTCTTGTCCGCAGACAAAGTGACTTACCTAAGATAAAGAGAGGCCAACCTCTGATGAGCCCTGGCATAACCGGGGTCTAGTCTCACAGCCTCCTCGCATTCCCTCACTGCCTCATCCAATCTCCCTATTGCCGTTAGAGCCGCCGCCCTATTACTCCGGTATGCCGCATTCTCCGGTGCCAATAATATCGCTTTATCATAAAAACCCAGAGCTTCCACAAAATTCCGTTTCCGATACATCTCATTGCCTGCCCTCTTCAACTCCTCTGGATCACCACTACCACTGGTACCGCCTCCACTTCCCAATTTAGCACCACCACCACTTCCACTTCCGCCGCGCATAATGCTGCCGTGTCCGTAGTTTGCCGTTCCCGTACCAAGGGTGTCTGTCTTGTTAGTGACACGACATGTCAACCCAGTTTTCAAGATTTTGCCTGATGGACAAATGTTGCCACTGGGCAGCAAATTTGAGCCGGAGCCCGAAGTTGTTGAAACTGAGGTTGCTCCATTATTCCCATAGCTGCTACCATTGCTACTAGACCCAAAACTTGAACCAGAGTAGATCAATGGGACTCCAGCAGAGATAGATCTCCGATGGCCCGGTTGCGAATTGCGACCACCCGAACTGGAATGTCGAGCTGGGCTGGTCTCAGATAATCCAGAGAGCTCACCGGAGTGGTTGTTTGAGCCATTTTCAGGTTTTTTGGTCAATTGGGTAGTAGTGTTGCTGGTTTTGCTGCTGGAGACTGAACCAGAAGAGCTTGAACCGCTACTTGAAGTGGTAGTGCTAGTAGCATTATTGACAGATGCGCGAATTGTTAATGGTGATACTGGTGAACCCAGATCGAGTTCTTTGAAATCAAGCTTCTTGGTGTTGCAACTGAGTGATGAGTCACGGAATCGGTTGATCAAGGAATCATTAATGGCTTCTTGATATGGTATTTTAGAATACTGTGACATTTTTTTGCTGGACAAAAGTTGGTTTTGTTGAAGAAAAGAATTCAATTATCAAAATTGTTTAGTATACACAAGAATGTGGATGTACAACAAAAATACTATAATGAAAAGATACAAGAGAAAACAAAGGAGTTTTAAAGAAACATGGAGGTTTTGTGATAGAGAGAGAGACAGAGATGGGGATCTCGTGACATAAAAGGAGGAAGCAAAGAATGAATGCGACTGATAACAACTTGTTTAGAGAAAGAGAGATTCAGAAAGACCTTTTCTTTTCTTTTCTTTTCTTTTCTTTTCTGTTCTTTTTTTCTTTACTTTATTAATTTTCTTTTCCTCTTAATCTTCACTATTCATTGTTCACTCTTCATTTGATTTTTACCTGTTTTGGTTCACGAGAAAATTCTTGGTTCTCATTGATTATTTTCTCTCTCTATACATAAATGTAATCTTATGCTTATTTGTCTGGTATTATCCATTTTATGAAAATTCTTACATTTCCCTTGTAAATTTTCACGTCCCACAACACGATTGCTTTGTATACAAACTTGATTGCTTTGTCACAAAAAATAATAATAATAATAATGAATCATTTCTTTTAAAAAAATGAATTAAATGTTATCAACTTTTTAATTTTATTCTAAATTAGTTCTTTCTATAAATAAATTCTTTTTATAAAAAAAAAAAAAAAAAGGTAGTTTAAACCTTTGGATGAAAATGAATATTATATTTTAATCCATGAATTTTTTATTTTAATATTATTTTACTTTATTTTTTTAATGAAATTATTTTTTATTCTTTGCAACACTAAAAAGTAAAATACTAAAATATCATTACATCTAGCAACAAGTTTGACATACTGACTCCGAGGAACTACAGAGTTGGTTGTCACCCATTTACCCTTGTAACAAGTTTGAAGTAACTTTTGAAGAGTTGACTTATCTTAAATGTGGTCGTTTTTTTATTTTTTTATTTCACTTATGGAATTTAACTATGAATAAAAGGTTCAATATGGTCTCTTGTTTCATTTTTGCTTCCCTTTTTTTAGTTTTAAGAAAATATGAAAAATGAAAACAATGAAGTATAAAAGTAAAAGAAAGAGAAAGAAAAATAAGAAAATATCCTCGCTAAGGATCCATAATCAGGCTTTTTAGATAAAAATTAGAGAAAATAAAAAGAAAACATATAAAAGAGATTGTTGACGTCGACCCGAAAAAGGAATTAGGCCTGGATATCAATAGGATTAATTGTACAGATAATTTTGTAAATTAAATTTTACATGGGCCTGTTTTGTCTATAATAAGTCTAGTTAATTTATTTTTCTATTAGGATTAGGATTTACTTGGCTCTTATGTACTAAAATATTCATGTATAGCTCCTATAAATAGGTTGGAAAAACACGTTGTAAAGTATCACTCAACCCAATACAAAACCAAATTCTCTCAAAATTGCTTTGCTGTGATCAACCAGTTGACGGTGACAGCCTACATACTACTCTTTTTTCTTTGATTGACAGTACTCACTACCTAAATATCAGACCCCTGATTTGATTGATTGATGGCTTCGACAGCCTATATATTTATCTTTTCAGGTTAATTTTTTAATCGCACAGATCTCTAGATTCACTATTGACGGTACTTTGGTTCCTATATACATCAGATCTAGGTTATTTTATTGTTTATTAAACCAGAAAACACCAAAAATAGCAACAATCAACACTAATTCAGATGACTGACAGTACTGTAACAGGGACCCAATTAAATAATTTAAAAGTTTAATTATAAATTATTTTTTAGGGTTAACATCTTTTTGGCACGCACAATGGGACCTTATCGCTTAAGTCAGGAATATGTCTAACTCTAGAACTGGAAAAGATGCAACACTTGGAGTGGCCGATGCACAAAGTGGAGCAAACCAGACCGAGCATGGTCTAGAAAATAGGGAAGAAACAAGTCATCCGACTATGGCCGACCCCCTCAATAGGACAGCGTTGTCTCTAGGATTACCGGCAAGGCGAATCATCGCCCGAGACCTTTTTACCGCCGGTGAACAGACGGGAAATATCAGGGATCCCGATTATGATAGACAACTCCCGCCCCCGAGGCCAATGCTTTTAAGCCAAGCTGATCAAATGGACATTGTCGACAACATTTTCCAAGTAAACAATGACTTGTATATGGGAATGATTAAACAAATTGTTGTGGTCATGAGGCCAATGGTGGAGGAAAATAGGATAGTATAACGAACCATTGACCGAAGTTTAGAAAATTTCACAACGGCCTTGACTCGTTTTTCAGAACTGATGGAAGGTAGAAACGAGGATATAGCCGGAAGAAGAAATTTCGGTGATCAGCTGAGAAGAAATATATCTGAGAATAGGAGAAATTATATTCCCGAGCCCCGTTACGGCGAAGTCAATCTATTGAGACATGACCGAGATGGCTATAATGAGGGTCACGGTCGCGCTCGTCAAGGTAATGATTTCCAACCTTATGATTTATACAGAAATAATAGCCAAGATAGAGGGATATATGAGCCTGAGCTTCGGCAAAGAAATGACAGACTGTCGAACCATTGGCAAGACAATCCAGTTTATAATGATCGAGCTCGGGAACAAGAAAGGGATAATCGTGCTAATCAACCAATTGACAATGATCTAATGAGGGCGTTAAGAAGGATGGGCATTGATTTTAGGGAGAACAATTGGCCAATATATAGGAAGCCTTACCCAAACTGGATAGATTGAGTATATCCTTTCCCCAAGGGATTTAAAATTCCCGAATTTATTTTATTCTCGGGGGAAGATAACGCAAGTACGGTATAACATGTTTCCCGTTTCATAACGCAATGTGGAGAAGCATCAATCGGAGACTTTCTTAAACTTCGCTTATTTGGTAATTCTCTGACTAAAACTGCTTTTACCTGGTATACTAACTTGCGTGTAGATTCCATAACTACTTGGGGGCAGTTGGAGGAAATGTTTCAACTGAATTCTACCACACACCCCCTATTATTTCTTTGGCCGATTTAGCAAGGGCTTATCAGATGCCTGGAGAATGGGCTGAGAAGTTTGTGGCTTGGTTCAGAAAGATGAAAGCCTATTGTAACGCTACCATTAACGAGCAAGAATTGGTGAGCCTGGCCTTCAATGGTATGAATATTACTATTAGGGAGCACTTCGAGGTCCATAGGTTCAAGGATTTTTATGATCTATTGGATCAGGTTAATAGTTATGAAAGATTGCTGAAAGAAAAAGATCAGAGAAAATCCTCGTCCAAAGGCACTTATTACCGAGATCCTGTCGAAATGTCAAATGTGCAGCTGGGAGAAGAATCTGATTCGAAAGATGAAGAGGTATGTTTGGCTGAGTTAAAAGTAGGGAATTCCTATAAATGTTCGGCCTTAAACAAACCATCTAGTTTTAAGAAGAAGACCTTTGAAACAAATAAAATTGCGAAGGAATATTCATTTGATCTAACAAAAGCCGATGAAATATTTGACTGTTTATTGAAAGATAACCAAATAGTTTTGTCGGCTGGCCATATTATTCCTTCATATGAAGAAAGAGCAAAAAAGGACTACTGTAAGTGGCATAATTCCTTCAAACATAAAACAAATAACTGTATCGTCTTTAGAAATGTGGTTCAAAAGGCAATATCAGAAGGAAGATTAGCTTTTCCAATAAAAGGAAAATCAACTGCAGTAGAGACGAACCCTTTCCCTAACAACACTAAAGGGGATGTAAAGATGGCCGAAATCAATACCACTGGGATCAAAGTTCTGGGATCCAGACAAAATCAACCAAGAAAGATTGATCGGCCAAGAGATAAATTGGAATTCTCAGCCAAAGGAAAAGTGCAAGAGGTCAAGGAGTCCGAATCAACAACTCGGGTGGATTCTCATAAAGGCATTCACGATCATTTAGGGACCGAGGGTCACTTGGTATGCCCATCTTGCAAGACAGAATTAAATGTGGTACTGAAGAGAAAGAGACCAGAGACTTCTCATGACAAAAAGGGCATTGGACATCAAACCGTGAGAAAAGAGTGGAGGAATTTTGCACCCAGCAAATCGACCGATACTAATCAGGCCAAAGACCAAGGATTGAAACCTGCGAGGCAAAGACATCGGGAACAGACAAAAATTGATAAACAGGTACCGAGTCGTGAATTAGGGTACAGATCCTTAAAACCTAAGCCTCGGTCTGTTGATATTTGGGAATCACACTGACCTCAAAGGAGGAGTGTCTTCGATAGACTTGGGCCACAAGAAACTAGAAGACTAATTCTAACCAAGACACAGAAAAAGAGGTGGCAAAGGCAAAAACAGGCAGAACGGGCTTATTTAACCTCCGAATCTGAAGCAATTGCAGATGGTCAAAGCCCAGCAATAATAAAATCGGTTGAAAAGAAAGTTCAAGCCCGCAATAAGATGAAGGCCGATGAAGTGGAATTAAGGTTACGTCATGATAACAGAAATCGGCGAGGGCTCCAAGAAAAGATTTACAAAACTAATCCTAAGCCGAAGCCTGTCATTGACGAGATTAGTACGAAAGTGAAGCGGCGAAGAGTCTAGGTCCCAAAGCGTGAACAAAACAATGGTGAAGACACTAAGAAGGAACCCAAAGCTCCTATGGATGCTGAAACTGAGAATCTATTTAGCAGGGGCAATATTAATATGTTACTATCTTGCCTTGTGACTTCCTTCCGAGACCGGGCCAAACCTCTACTTTGGATGGTGATCTTTTAGAAGCCGAAACCACAGATGATGGAGAAGAAGTTTGGCAATCAATTATTCTCGAAGAACCACCAATGTCATTAACTAATCATATTCAGCCCCTGTATATCAAGGCCTAAATAAATGGGGTCCCCATGAATAGAGTATTGGTGGATAATGGAACATGTGTCAATATCATGCCTCTCTGGATGCTTTGAAAACTCAAGTTGAACAAAGAAAATCTAGAGAAAATCGATATCTCAATGACCGACTTCACTGGGGGGGAAACACTAGCAGAAGGATTCATAACTGTTCAGATGAAGGTCGGTCGAGAAATTCAGCATGAAGGTATGTTTGTTGTGGATGTGAAAAGTAACTATAACATTCTCCTAGGCAGAGACTGGATCCACTCCAATAAATGTATACCTTCCTCCATGCATCAACATTTGATATTATTCAGGAATGGATACGTCGAGATTGTCCATGCAGAAAAGGATCCATTGAAGGAACAAGTCCACATGGCCGATGCATTATATTATGATCCCATATCAGGGTAACAGAGATCGAAGTTTCTGAAGATGGTAAATACAAAAGGAAACAGCCCGAAGAATCAGCCTTAGATGAATCAAAGATACTGGCCGAAAAAGTTGTTTAGTCCATTTCAGTTCGGCTGACAGGCCGAATCTCACCTTCGAATTAATGACCAAGTCCAAAAAACAAGAAGTTTGGAAAAAGATCCTACATCTTTTCCATAATTGGGAAGTAGCAGTGGCCGAGTGTATCTATAAGGATGAATGTCAAGATCCAGCAGGCCAGTTGCAATTAGAAAATGTGAGACTAACATCTAAAAAGCATGAAGACGAATCAACTGAAGTTCAGGACCCACTGAAAGAAATTAATTTGGGTACAGAAATGGATCATCGGCCTATATTCATCAGTGCAAAGTTGGGCACATAATTTGAAGAAAGACTGGTGGCATTGCTTAAAGAATTTAAAGAATGCTTTTCATGGAACTACCATGAAATGCCAGGTTTAGACCGATCATTAGTTGAACATTGATTACCAATTAAACCCGGATATAAACCATTCAAGCAGCACATGAGGAGAATGTCAAAAAAAGTGAAAGATTTAGTTCAGGAAGAGATCAAAAGACTGCTCGATGCAGGGTTCATCAGAATTGCTACATATGTAGAATGGTTGTCTAATATTGTCCCTGTAATAAAAAAAAAATGGAACATTGAGGATATGTGTGGATTTTAGGAACCTAAACACTGCCACTCCTAAAGATGAATACCCAATGTCGATTTCAGATATGCTGGTAGACTTGGCAGCGGGAAACCTTATTCTAAGTTTTATGGATGGGCATTCTAGCTATAATCAGATCAAGATAGTTGAGGAAGATGTAAGTAAAATGGCGTTTATATGTCCAAGGCCAATTAGAGCATACGAGTCGGTCGTCATGCCATTCGGCCTTAAAAATGCAGGAGCCACATATCAAAGAACAATGAATATGATATTTCATGATATGATCGGGAAAATCATGGAAGTATATATAGATGATATAGTGGTTCGATCACAAGAGGAAGAGCAACACCTGGCCGATCTCCGAAGGACATTTGAACGAATGAAGGAGCACAACCTTAAAAATGAATCCACTTAAGTGTGCCTTCAAGGTATCGACCGGAAACTTCCTTGGATTTTTAGTGCATCAAAGGGGAGTGGAATTTGATAAAAATAAAGCCAGGGAAATTATTGAGGCATAGTCACCCCGAACAAAGAAAGAACTTCAGAGATTGATTAGGCAGATAAACTTTTTGAGAAGGTTTATCGCTAATACAATAGGAAAACTTCAGTCTTGGAGAAATTTATTGAAAATTAAAAATGACAGAGATTTTATATGGACCAAAGAACATCAACAGGTGTTCGATGAAATCAAGGATTATCTTACTAAACCACCAGTCATGGTGCATCCAAGGCCGAATATGCCTTTAATCCTCTATATTTTGGCCTCTAAAGACTCGATTGGAAGCATGCTAGCACAGGAACAAGAGGGTTTTGAACGGGCCGTTTACTATCTAAGTAGAAGCGTGACCGAGCATGAAGTAAAATATACATCGGTAGAAAAATTATGTTTAGAATTATATTTCTCATGTA
>CATKHJ010330002.1:0-17772 GCA_949750685.1 Vernicia montana
TAAGTAAAATTTAATTTTTATTAATTATAAAATTTCATTTTCAAATCAGTAGTTGCAATATATATATATATACACACACACACATTGATATTGAATTAACAACACATTTAATGAAATTGAATAATGTATAAATAAAATTTAATTTTTAATTATTTAAAAATAAAAAATCTTCGAATCTTCGTTTTGTCCCGTTCCATACCGAACCGTCCCGTTCCATCCCGAACCGTCCCATTAGACCCGAATCTCCGTCCCGAACTGTCCCGAAAAATCGGGACGGTTTTGGTACGGAGATTTTTCCTTACGGTTCGGTTCCGGAGATTTCATTTTAAAAATCTCCGAAGTTCGGTTCGGTTTTGGAGATTTTTAAATTTTCGAATTCTCCCGAACCGTGCTCAGCCTTATTTGCTCTACTATTCAACATAAGTAAAAAGGTAATTCGCGACCTTCCGAAGAATTCGCCTTATCTTTCCCTTTCTCTTTTAGGTCTACAATTTACATAATATTTCATTATTTTAGAACAATCACTTTCAAATAAAATCTATTCTTTTAGCATAATTTATATATATTAATTTCTCATTATATCATTAATGTATCTCATTAAATTCAACTTTGAAAAAAAAATTTATAAGTTACTAATTTTTCAAATTAATTCCTAAATTATTTAATTGACACTCAATTAGAGTTATTCTTATACTCAATTCAATTTTAATTATCTTAGTTTCAAATTTCTAAGGTTAATCAAATTTTTGACAAAGGAAAATTACATTTTCATCACTTAATTTCCAATTGAATTCATATTTATCCAATTAACACTTAATTCAATTTAAATCAAACACTAATTGCATGAATATCAAATTCAACCCTCATTTCATTTCTTGGTCGAACCTAAATTGTTCATTCCCTTCCAATTTTTGTTTCAATTTTTCAAATTGAAATGCAATTAATTTAATTAGAACATATTAGATCAATTATACTTTATCAATTTCATTTAATTCCATTTAATTACAAAACCCCCAATTCACTCCACTTTATAAATTAGGAATTTTTTCTATCATTTGTCCAATCTTAAAATTGATTTAAGTATTGTCTAATTAACATCTTAGGAAGCTAAATTTATCACTTATATCACAATACCAATATCAATTTCACTTCTTCCTCACTAGACCAATCCTAGTGTTCATTTCCTCTAACTTTCAACTTTTGCCATTTTCTTTCAATTTCCATCAATTCCTATCCTTTATCAACTTTATTAGCACTTAAATTAAACAAGCAAAACTTCCATTCTCTATCATCATCATAAGCTGAATTACACATCAAGAAAGCGAAGAAAATTTTGCAATTTAAGCAACCAACTCACTCTTAAGTCTATTAAAATTAAAATTAAAATTTGGTTTTAGAGATTACCTAAACAAAATATGAATTCTTGATGGAGGACTTGGTATGGCCGAATGATGTTTGTGTGTGGAGTGTTAGTGTCTTCAAGTTTTTATTTGATGATGAGAAATGAGACAAAAGATGGAAAATTTATAGTTTTATGGTAAAGTCATCACATTTTGATGGTGTAGATTTGTTTACTATGATCTAATGGTTATAATAATTAGGTTTATTTTAGAATTTCTAATATATAAAATAAGTAGATAACTATCCCATTTTCTTTTAGAAATTTCAATTATTTATTTTTAATAATTCTAATTTATGTCATAATATTTAAAATGTTGACTTTTTGTGAATTTGGGTTCCACCCCAATGTTTCCATCTTCCTTTCTACAATTTTAACTTAACAAAAATTAAAATTTTCTTTTATCTTCTCAACATGGTCGGCCCATAGTTATAATCTATAGCTCAATATTTATATGTTTCACCCTTAATAAATTTACTACATAACATGAATAGTTATTTGTTCACAACTTTTATTTCTTATTTACATTAGTTCTCTAAGCACACCAATATCAATTTCATTTATTTTTATCCTTCTAGTGCTTAATAATTAACTCCCATTATCACATAATAACCGTGTGAGAATTTTCACAGTTAAATAATTTAATAATTTAATTTGACCTATAAATTCCAAGTTTTATTTAGGTTGTTACAATAATTATGAATGATTTTAGATTATTTAAAATTAATAGTATTATTAAATTGTTGAGTTAAATAGTTTTAAGTGTACTTAAACTAGCATCAGCTGTAAAAAAAAAAAAACTCTCTCGTTTTCTTATCGTGTTATACTGGAGACCATTTCAGGCCATTTTGACTAGGAATTGGCCTCTCTCTTATTCTTCCTTTTATTTTTCTTAAAATAAAAGTCTAAATCTACTTATTTTTTAGATGAATCTGGATTTATACCCTCATTTTTTCAGATCTATTAATTTTGAGTTTATTCTGGTTGTTTTTGTCCTCAGATATTGAGGTTTGGTGTGTTTTTTTTGTGTTATTTCTTGAATAATCTTTTGATCTACTATTTTTTGGGTAGTTTTTGACCTCTTAATTTCAAATTTATTTTCTTTGGTTGATCTTGAGATTAGTGTGAAATATTTATATGGTAATTTAAATTTTTTATCATTGATATATGATATTTTGTTATTTGATTGATATTACAAAAAGTTATACAGATTTTCTAAATATAGTTGGTAATTGGATAATTCATATTAGACTCAAAGAAATATTAGAGAGTCGAACAGTGACAGTTTGTCACTAAGTGAGGTGTGTTTCTCACCGATTGACTTAATCAAATACTCTGTCAACTCAATCTATTTTTTTAATTTCATTAATCCAATTTGATTTATAACTTGATACAAATTTATTTAACTATGCAATATTTTACATATTTACTTTATATTATCTTTTCATTTAATGAAATATCTTCTTTTTTCTTTTAAAAAAAATTGTACTTAGACCAATGTATTTTCATGTAAATTGTGCTTATTTATTTTGAATATTATTTATACTACCTCAATCATATCTTTTCATTGTTTTAAGGTTTTAGTTACATGTCATGATTTTATATTTATTTGTTTGATTTGTTTTAAGAATCGACCTTTGATATGAAAATTTTAGTCAAAATTTAAGTGTTTGATTTATTAGGTTGACACTTTATTTGAAAAGTGAATGACCATTATGAATTTGATACTGTATTAACTTATTATAATATTTCAAAATATTAAATTTAAATAAATTTAATCAAAAAATATTCTAAGTTCACAAGTATGAGACTAATTTTTCTATATATTTCATAAGTAATAAAGTAATTTAAAAAGATACAATACAGACAAATTATATATTTCATTAATAACAAATTAGCGTTACCATTTTTTTTTTTTTTTCTAAAGACAACTGATTTCATGTTTAAATTTCTAGTTACTTAATCGAAAGTTGAATAATTAAATACCTATTCCATTCAAAAATAATAATAATAATTAAATATCTACTCGTCTCTCAATTAATTTAAATTATTTTGTTTAATTATATTTATTCATGCAGCTTGTCCCTATCAATATTTTGCCAAAGAAAATGATAAATTACTATTTTATCCCTACTTTTTAACTAAAGTCATTAGTAAGTAGGGATGAGCACGGATCGATACGGTTCGAATATTGAAAAATATCCGTACCGATTCAAAACTCTAATCTTTTTTATTTTGGGATAGTCTAATTTCGCAAATAAAATAAAATAAAATAAAATGTTATGAAGTCTACAAAAAAAACCAAAATGACTATTGACTATAATCAAAATGACTAGCACTAATCAATTGAATAGTTAGCCCTTTATTAATTATATGATTTTATAATTTTTAGATGTAGGACTATTTTTTATAGTTTTTAGTTTTCTAACATCTAGTACAAATTCCTTATCTTTCACAGCCATCACTTTACCATATCCCTCGGAATAAGCATAATCAACATGAGTTTGATAATTCTCGATCGTCTGTTGAGGTTTTGTCACCTTCTCTAGAATTACAAATCACGGTGAAGTCTACAAAGCGGCCACCATCTCTCTCTTCACCCTCTTTTTCTCTTTGTTGTGGTGGCAACTGCTCTTCCAATTCTTCCTCAGCTTCATACTCTTATCTTCTATCTCAATGCCATCACTATAGTCAGCTACCTTCAGATTTAGTTATTTGTAATAATCTAAGGAACTTGTACCTGTAGGGAAATTTGTTCTCCGGTGAGATCCCGTAGTTTTTGTATAGTTTACATGATCTTGTATGTATTAATATGGGTGAGAAAGAAACAACAGTTGAAATCTTAGATGCGTTTAATCAAATACTCTGTTTCTTCTAAATTCTTTTCAACCCATGGATGTGTTTCTTTCATTTGTAGCCCTTCTAATTCAATTGTAACTTCCCTCATAGAAGGTCTTTCCTCTCCTTTAAAACTTAGACGTCGTTTTACGAATTAAGCCATTGCCTCGAGCTTCTCTTTGTTTTCCTCATTTACAATACGATTATCAAGAATCTCAAACAAATTTTTCTACTTCCATTGAAGATAAGAAATACATGGCCAGACATCTCAATTCCTCTAGCCTTTCAAAACATAGGGCCTTTTCACAAGTTAGTAGTTCTACAATAACAACTCCAAAGCTATAAGCATCACTTCTCTCAGTCAATTGACTTGTGTGCATGTATTATGGATCTAAATTATTGATAAGATTAATGAATTAGAGCTGAAATTGAACCAGCTTTCTCATTGATGGGAGGACATGAATATGTCGGCAAGCAAAGAAGGTGGAGCAGCGGCTGCCATTTTGGTGGAGTGCTGACAACGGCTGAGTTAAAGATTTTAAAATTTCATTTATTTGGTTATTAAAAAATAAAAATTTAACATTACAAATAGAGAAAAGAGAGTTTAGGGTTAGTCTTTATTAAAATGTAATTAATGGTTAAAATTTAAAATTGATAAATTTTAAAAAATTATATGATTAGTAAATGGAAAAAAATAGATAAAAATTAAAAAAAACCTGAAAATTTAGGAATTTTTATTATTAAAACTAAAAAATGTATCTATCAAAACACTTAATTATAAAAAATATATATTTAATTAAATCTTAACATTAAAATATTTTTTTATACATATAATTTTTTTAAATTTATTTTAGCAAATTATTGCAATTTAATTGAAAAAAAAATGTAATTTAAATGGTTGAAAATAAGGAGGGCAAATTTATTATTTTAGTTTTTAATTAATGGAATATGCTAAAATTGTGGACGGATGGACTAAGTAATTAAAGGAATAGAGCAACAAGAAATCTAAAGAAAAATTATAATCAAAAGATAAAGATAAAGATAAATTTATCAATCAATCAATTTATAATTATCGACCTATTAATATATTTCTAAAAAAACATAGACTCATTAGTAAATTTAATCAAAAGATAGGGATTAAATAATAATTTGTCCAAAAAAAAAATCACCATTTTGAGTTGGATATTAAAGATAGGTTCTTAAATTAGATGAGTTAGATGTTAACCTTTTCTCTGCCATTTTTCTTCTTCTCTATGGTTAGAGAAAGTAAAGTGTAAAGAGTGACAAGTCATTGACTTGTAGTTATCTTTTAGCTAGCCAGTAACTGAACTGCCCAATAATAACTAGATGAAGGTTGAAATTGTGGACGGAATTGGAAATTTCATGATATTTAATTATTTATTTTTATTGTTATAAAATAAAGCCTCTTTAGTCTTCACTCTTCAGTCTGTCATGATCCCTTAGCAAAGATATAGGGCCCTTCTTCCCCCTAGTAACTCTTTTTCCAGTCTCATTCAAGGTAGTCCAATCCAATTTTACATTGAAGGTAAAAAAATTTTACATTCGATCAAATTTGAATTGTAGCATCTACTTTTATAATAATCTATATATCTTATTATTAGGTTAAAATACCATTAAAAAAAACTTTATTTAATATTTTTTATCTTATCATTCGAAAATTAATAATTTTAACCACAATTAAACTTACTTATAAGTCAAGTATAAATTTAAAAAATATTAAATTTTTTAAAAGTTTAACTCATCCGATATGCAATTTTAGTTCGCAACTAAACTCATGAAATTGTTTAGTCACAATACCAACAATAACGATAATAATAATAAATCAAATTTCAACATTTAAAATTAGACTGATTAATAAGAGAATTTGCTTTCTTTTTATTGACTATAATTTAATTTTTAAAACCTGTATTCAAAAAATAATTTCTGAATATATAGATTAAAGTATTGGAATGTATTTTTAAATTCGCCCAAAAAGAATATTTAATTTTAATTGACAAGCAAGAAAATACTCATTATCGGTTGCAAAAAAAAATCAAAAAGTGAGAGTAAAATATTTTAAATTTAATAATTTAGAAACTAAAATATAATGAAAAATTCATATTTTTATAATTAATAATTTTATTTTTACACATATGATGATATATTCACTCTAAAGGAAAGAAAAAGATGATATTCTCTGGGAAGAAAAACACCAAACACAAGCCTTTGTAGGCAAATATCATTCCTATTACTATCCTTTACTTGCTTATATATCATATATCTCCAAAAACAACTTATTTAATTTGTTTAAATTTAATTAGAAGGTAATTAATTGAGTTGTCAGCTGGTTTTTTTTTTTTTATAGATATAATACTGATATAATTTTTAAAATTGTGAAATTTCGAATATGAATATTAATTAAAATTAAATTTATAAAAATAATATATAAAAAGATAAATATTAATAATTTATATATAAAGATAAATGACTTAAGCACGCTTAAAAAGGATAGGAAATATCTAATTAATTATGTAATATAATTAATTAGGTGATTTTTTTACATGATTTGAAAATAATAAAAAATATATGGCTAGTTTTTTATTTTTAAAAATATTAATTATTTAGAGTCAAATTAAATAATATAATTTGAATATTTCAAAAATTGTTAGACAAATCCATATTGATTACAGTTGACTTATTTGATAAAATAATTTAAAAAATAGAAATTATATATGACTATAAATTCAAAATTCATATTTTTTTTTCCAGAAAAAATGAAAATAAAAAAAGATTAAGTTTTTTTTTTTTTTTTTGCCAGAGAAAAAAGATTTAAGTAACTGAGGGACCCCTAAAATTCCCTAAAATAATGAAATGTTTGAAATAGAAAAAGAAAAAAAGGAAAGAGGCATGCAAAGTCAATGCAAGTGATGATAGAATCAGCAGAAAAATAAATAAATAAATAAATATTGCATGCCGGCTTTTTGGTTGTATATCCAGAGTTTTAAAAGCTAAGCCATATCGTCATTTGCTTATTTAAAAAATAATCAAAGATTAGAAAATTAAACAATATATTAACCCCACTAATTAAATAGTGATCTAATCTTGTTTACGTATCTAATTACTAAACTTAAATTAAGAAGATAAAATTGCCACAATAAAGAAAGTAGCTATAATAATTGGGTCCAACCCCATTTACCAACTCTTCTTTACTATAGTTTTACTTGTTTGATTAAAAGTTATTTTTTGACCTCTCTAATTATATTAATTTATCTTTTGGGATAATACATATAAAATCAATGCCATTGGGTCCAAGTACAATGGCATCATTATTAATTCTTTAAAATTAATCACCATTAGTTTATTTATTTAATTTTTTTTAAATGACCCTTAATTTATTGGGCATCGATAAAATGAGGATGAAATGGACTATATATCCCCAATTCTTTTATGAGGTAATTTTTTTTTTTTAAATATATATAAACTATTCCTTCAAAGCAACTTAAAAAAAACAGTAAGCATATGCCTGGGGACAACATAGAAAACCTTTGGAGCCCTACCATTTTCAAAATAGAGGAATCCAATTTTAAAAATAAATTTGATATGATGAATCAAAATTAACTCATAATCTCACTTATTAATAATAAAAAATAATATCCATTGCCAAATAAATTCATTTATCTAAAATATTAAAATTTACGTATAATATTTTACTTTACATACGTGTTACGTTGAATATATGTATATATTATATAGATTCTGTTTGGGGTTGAGTTTTCTAAAAGCATTTTTCAATAAAAAAATTTTATATTATTTTTAATTTTTTTTTCAAAAATAGGTAAATTAATATTTTTTTTAAAAATAAATTTGAAAAAACAGTTTATAAAAAATAATAAAAATCAATCAATTAAATAAAAAAAAATTCTAAAAGCTTTTTTTTAACTCCTATCAGCAATTCCAAGCACACTCGTAATTAATTAACAATATTTTTGTAGTTGATGTAATTATAATGTGACTAACCTACTTGCTTTCCATATGGCAAACTAATTCTTTAACATCATTGTGAAAAATATTATATTAGAAATTATTTTTTGAATTATGTAAATTTAATATGCACACCTCATTATTATTTGAAAACCCGAAGTAGCATTTCACACACTTTGTTTTAATCCTTGAAGAAGATCAAGTTGTAGAAGGCATCATAATCCATGTTTTGTCAATATTAATCTATTATTAAATTTCTTCCTTTTTCGCTTTTGAAAACTATGCCATAATTGCATGTCTCTCATTATGATATATGATTTTATCCGCCATCTTATTTATAATGTTCCCCTTCATATATTGTTGTTTGTTTATTAATTAATTATTAGTTTAAAACTAAATTAATTAATATTACTTTCATCAAGAAATATTAAAAAAAAAATAGAAATTGGTGAAATTAATATTGGTTCTGATACATGTAATTATTAATATCATACTTCGTTTACATACATTTAGATAGTAGTTGATAATGCAATTTATAATCTTTCTTTTTAAAGTTAAAAATATAATTTAGGCAGCTTGGTTTTGCAAACGAAGTATGATATTAATATTAAAATAAGAATTTTCAAACATTAATATAGGAGATATATTAGTTATTATATTATTAATCACACACACTTGTTTAAATATTGAAAATATAAATTAATTTATAAAAACAAATATATAAATATAAATTAAGCCATTAATATGTAAAAATAAAGAAAATCAAACTAAAACTAATAAAAAAATTCATAATGATTTTTAATTTGAAAAAATATGAGAGATTGATATTGTGAAATCAATACGAATATGAGGAAAATATTGGTTTCATGATCATGTATTTATAGTGAAATTATTTATTACAGTCTTTGTTAAAATATGAATTATAATATAATTATAATTATAATTTATATTTGTATTAGTTTTTTTAATAGACTTTAAAACCAATAAATATAAGAATAAGAAAGTCATTTTTGTCTTTTACATTAAAAATTATGTCCGTAATGGACATTTTAAAAGTTTTACTAATATCATTAGAATGCACATAAATTTAATACATGAGATATATAAGAGACAATTACATATAGTAATCCAAATTTCTTTTGGCAAAGCTTGATCATGTGACATTCGGTGGACCGACTAGAGACACTACGCTTATTATGTTCCAAATTAAGACAATTGTCGTGAAATTCTGCGTTACAAGAGGTAAAGTGTTTACCTCTAACCCTCTTAGTCAATGCATGTTGTGTTTTAAGCCATTTTTTATTGAATCCTTAAGGAAATTAAATGAAAATGTGCCTACCATTGAAAAATTATTTTCACCAATTTTCGCTGCATTGTCTCTATTCGATAAGCATTTCCTTCATAAATCTATATTTTTATATTTGGTATAAATGATAGTTCATTTAGGATTTTACATTTTTAATTATTGGAAAATGATTATATTTGAATTAGATCTTAATTATAAAAATTGATAAAATTTGCAAATGAACTTTAAACTTAATAAGAGTATAAAATATTAAAACTAATGAATTTAAAATATAAACTAGCTAGTAGAATTAATTATTTGAAATGAATTCTAAGTTTTTAATATTTTATAGTTAATTCAAATATAAAAAAAAAATGATTTATAATTTAATTTTTTAAAATGAAATTGTGAAAAAAAAAAAAAGGGAGGAATAGAAACAAAAGGGATGGAGTTGAATTTATCTTAGGAAGGAAAAAAATTGGAATTGGAATTGTTTCATCTAATTGGAATTGTTTATTAGTATTAATATTTCGATTTAAATTATTTTTATTGGATGATTTTCAAATTGGTTAGGCATTTTATTGATTAGGTATTAACATTTCAATTTAAATCATTTTTATAAGTTGATTTATTATTCCAAATAAAATAATGAAAATTCATATAACATGACTTTATAACTTGATAAAATGGTGCTTGAAATACCAATGAATTTTTTCATGTAAAGTTTCAAATACAATTTATGTATTCAATCTATAATTTAACTATCAACCATAAATTCCATTTGATATTTAAATAAAAGGTGTAGAATTGATTTGATTTCTCGATACAAAATTCATATAATAAAGTTATTTTTTTAAAAATATAATAGGTTAAGGTATTTTTTTGATAATTTATGCATCCATAAAAATTATTATTATTTTTTTCAAATGAGTTTAAGAATGTTTAACTTATATATTTATATATTATCTTTTAAATTAGACTTATTAATTAATCGAATTTAAATTTAAAAAATATTAAAATTTTTAAATATTCAACTTGTTTGACTCTTGTTTTTCTTCGCAAAATGAGACTCATGATCTATTTTCGAACATATTTATTATGAAAACTACAAAAATTAAACCCTAACGAACAGAGAAAAAAAAAATTATTATAAAAAAATTGAAAAAAAGGAGTAATTTAACATTTTCTCCTAAAAAAGCCCCAATCTTATCTAATGGTTGCTTGTAGGGAGAATAACCCATGCCAAGGATGAAATCATTTGGATAGACTCAAACCTCTTTTTCCCAAACCAAAACAAACAAATGAACTAAAAACAAAGCCACATGGCTTTCTCTTAATCCAACATATAATGAATCTTACACCTCATGTTTGGGCACTATTCTCTATTTCGGTAGTTGGTGAAAATAATAATAAGATTAATTAATCTTATTATAAAGGGTATCAATCAAACATGCTTAACTTCACTAATTCATGCCACGTGTCAAAATCAGGATGGCTAAACAAGTTAAAAAGTCTCAAAATCAAAAGATAAAAAGTTGTTTGACTTTTAATTTAATGAATGAAAAATACAATAACCCCTACATAAGACACTTGGACGATTGTATACAAAGTTGTTCAAGTTCAACTCCTTATAAGCTTCTTCTTGTCCTAAAAGCAAACAAAACACACAAGAAAACGAATTCCAATACTTCACTAAACGACAAATCACCGAATTGTACACTTTGTGTCTGAAAACGACAAGTGCACGGTAATTCCTCCTGTGTGTAATTAAAAACTTGGACAATAAACTAAATAATTAATTAATTAATTAAAATTAAAAAATTTTTTAGTCAATTAGATGTATCTTCCTCTTGTATGTAATTAAAAACATGGACAATAAATAAATAAATTAAAATTTTATTTTATTTTATTTTATTAATTATATGTATCTTCTTATTAGTTCATGTGTCAATTGAGAATAAAATCTCTTTCTAAGGAAGTTCAAAGCATATTCATTTTAATACATTTAAAAATTATCTCTTAAATATTAATAATTTCTGAAAATCAAATCATAAAAAAAAAAAAAAAAAAAAAAAGAAAAAAATTCAAACTCCCTTTTAAGATTTTGGGTTAATTAAAATTTTAAACCTTTTGATTAGAAACACTAACCAAAGTCACTTAATCTTTATTTTTTTAGGAAAAAAAAAAAATCTTCATTTTTTTATTTTTAAATATTTTTCTCCTCTGAAAAGTAAGAGCAAAGACCAAAGACTTGGCCTTTCTCTTTCTCTCTCTCCAAAAAGCTTTCACACGAAGTCTCTGTCTCTGTTTTTTTCTTCTTTTTAAGCTTAGCCTTATAAACACTGCTGCCCATTTCTGATTTGGGTTTTTGGTTTTTTCGCCGTTTAAGATTCTGGGTAGTTTTTTTTTTTTATTCAATAGTTGACCATTGGATCGGAGAAGAACAGACCGGCGATCAGCTTTCCGGTTGCTCTGTTTTGATAAGTGGTTTTGAGTTAAAGAACTGTTGCTTGCAGTGTTTCTTTGGGTTTAATCATTGGGTTTCCTTTGGTTAATGTGAGTTTTTGGGTCTGGTACTACTCATAAGATAAGAGCTGGTAGGTGGGTTAATAAAATAAAGAAGAGCAAATTGACTGGTAGCTGTGAGAGAAAGAGAGAGAGCTTGAACGAAACCCTACAAGAAAAAGAGCAACTTTGTCTCCAAAAGTTTTATTGAAATTCCAAGATAAAATATTTTTTGTCCAGTAGCTTCTTTCTTTTAAATTCTGAGATAAATGGCCTAATTTTTTCACTTTTTTCATCTCTTTTGTCCACTAGCTTTTGATCTACAATTGCTGCTAATCGCTACTACTCTGTTAGTAATTTCATTTACGATTTCTAGTACTCATGCCGGTCGATTTAGATAATTCCTCTACGGCTTCCGGTGAAGCTAGCGTCTCTTCCTCCGGTAACCAGCCTCCGCCCCCCAAATCAACCGCCACCGGCAAGAAAAAGCGGAACCTCCCTGGAATGCCAGGTAATATAAAAGAAATTAGAAGTTAGAATTATTGGGATTTTGATAGTCCCTTTTCTTGCTTAATTTAAAAAATTCAATCTTGCAGATCCAGATGCAGAGGTTATTGCTCTGTCTCCGAAAACCCTTTTGGCCACGAACCGATTTGTTTGTGAAATTTGCAATAAAGGGTTTCAAAGGGACCAAAACTTGCAGCTTCATCGCCGAGGCCATAATCTACCTTGGAAACTGAGGCAGAGATCAAGCAAAGAAGTCAAGAAGAGAGTTTATGTGTGTCCTGAACCGACTTGTGTTCACCATGATCCATCTAGAGCTCTGGGCGATCTTACAGGGATAAAGAAGCATTTTTGCAGGAAACATGGGGAGAAGAAGTGGAAATGCGACAAGTGTTCGAAGAAATATGCAGTTCAATCTGATTGGAAAGCTCACTCAAAGATTTGTGGCACCAGAGAATACAAATGCGATTGTGGAACTCTGTTCTCTAGGTTCTTTTTTTTAATTTGATTTTGGAGTTGATTATCAATTTATTTAGGTGGGTTTGGGTATTTGAAGTTAGTTTTATTATTGTTTTGAAGGAGGGATAGCTTCATCACCCACAGAGCCTTTTGTGATGCTTTAGCTGAGGAAAGCGCCAGAGCACAGCCACAGCCGCAAACTCAGAATATGGCTTCTGTGAATCCAAATCCCAATCCAGAATCGGAGCCGAAATTACAGGTTGATCCATCTCCGCCGCCGCCAACAATTGCTCCAGCTCCACCAGCTCTATCTCAGTCAGTCGGTGTAATATCTTCCTCTGTTTCGCCGACTCATAGTCCAGGTAAAATATTGTCCAAATTTGGAAAGCTTCCAAAATTTCCGTTAGAATTTTTGTCGGTTGTGATTTTTGTCTTAATAATCAAGAAAACTTTGTTGTTTGTCTGCCTCTTTCTTTAGATCTTGGAGTCTAGTAGTTTTTGTCTGTTATTGATCTTTGTTTTTATTGAGTTAAATAGCACAGTTTGTATGTGTTTTTGTAGAGATAAAGAAAGCAAGAAAAATAAGCTTTCTTCCAAACTGTGAGGTTCAGTTTGCGCAATCTTGATAAAGAAAACAAGTGATTCAAAAGCTAAAAAAGAAAGAGAAGTGGGTTTAGTTTAGAGAAAGGGAACCATTATTGACTCTTTGCTTTTTCCTCTAAAGTTTTTCATAAAGAAAAGGCCTAACTTTCCATGACTGTATGTTTTAAGTGACCCTTCATGTTTTTCTCTTTTCCCCCTCTTTTGCTTTACTAATGCAGAGTTGCCAGATGATCCCACTCCAATTATAGAAGAAGCACCAGCACCTGCAACGGCAACTGCAGGTTTAAATGGTAACTGTAGCAGCAGCACCAGCTCAAGCAGTAATGGCAGCACCAGCAGTAGTGTCTTTGCTAGTTTATTTGCTTCATCAACTGCATCTGGAAGCTTACAACCACCTCAAACTCCTGCATTTACTGACCTAATTCGGGCCATGGCTCACCCTGATCGTCCGGCTGACCTTGCTCCTCCATCCTCTAATGAACCCATTTCTCTCTGTCTCTCTACCAATCATGGATCATCAATATTTGGTACTGCAGGGCAAGAGCGAAGGCAATATGCGCCTCCACCTCAACCAGCAATGTCTGCCACTGCATTATTACAAAAAGCTGCTCAAATGGGTGCTGCCGCTACAAATGCATCATTGCTTCGTGGTTTTGGGATCGTGTCATCTTCTTCATCATCTGCACAGCAAGACAATATGCAATGGGGCCACAGGCAAGTAGAGCCTGAGAATACTGCAGTTACTGCAGGGCTGGGACTTGGTTTACCCTGTGATGGAGGTTCTGGTTTAAAGGAATTGATGATGGGAACTCCTTCTGTGTTTGGTCCTAAGCAAACTACCCTTGATTTTCTTGGATTGGGAATGGCTGCTGGTGGAAGCCCTAGTAGTGGGCTATCAGCTCTAATTACATCTATTGGTAGTGGCCTGGATGTGGCAGCTGCGGCAGCTTCTTTCGGAGGAGGAGAATTTTCCGGCAAAGACATGGGAAGGAGCTCATGACCTTGTCAAGGAAAGAACTACTACTTCCCCATTTTGACCTTGGGGAATTGAGTTGGACATTGTACAGAAAGTAATTGATTTAGGGCAATTGAGTTTGTGGAAGAAGCAAGGATAAAGATATAAGTTTTGCATAAAAGAATTTTGCCGAAATGGAGCTGGAGATAAGCATAGGGTCATCATAGGCAGTTGGGTCTTTTTAAATTGTTATGCTGCCTTGATGATGCAGAGTTGTGGTAGGACAACAAAATCCAAAGACCCCTTCTTTTCTTCATCTATGTATTGGGGGGGCTTAAGTTTATTCAATGTACTTGCGCAGAATGTTAAGGTCACCCTAGCCAAAAAAATTTGCAGCAAGTTGTTTTGTTGTTTGATCGACTTGATCATCCATGCCTCTATCAGCTGCTCTAAGATTATTGAGATAAATGATAGGAAAAACAGATGAGACTTCTCAATTTGGTTAGCTTCTCTAGACCTGAAAGGATAAACTGTAAAAAATTTGTTGCTGTGAGGCGGAAATCAGACATGGACTGGGCATCTTGCTGCTGATGGATGCAATTTAAGTTGATCTTAATTGTAATTGTTTATATTTAGATTTTGCTTCTGCAATTCTGTTTTTATAAATGAACTTTTAAGTTATTGTAAGATTATGAACTTCTATAGGTTCCTTTTTTTTGTGTTATTAGAATAGCAGATTAATTCATGATGAACCCATGAATGAATAATTGGAGCTCATGTTTGTTTTCTTTCTTCTACAATATAATAATAAAATTTAAAAAAAAAAAGAAAGCGCTTGTACATGGAAACAACAGAATATGGATTTAATTTTGTGCTAGAAATCAACATTTGATGAGATTATGTAGCTCATCCTATAAATTAAAAAATATATATATAAATTTTAGTTAGTGGTATTGGCATCGTCTCTTAAATACAAAGATTTTGAGTATAAGATTCAGTTAAAGTTAAATTTACTTTTTAAATAATAATAATAATAATAATAAAGATAAAAGGGAGGAGAAGAAAAAGAGGAAAAAGAAAAAGAAAAAACTGCAACTTCTTAAAGCTCTAACAGCAAATGATTGAAGAGTTATTATTACCTGAAGAAAGTGATTGATTTTTTCTTCCTTTTCATTTGACGACATCAACTTGAAGCTAGGACCTATTCAGTAAAGGATCACAATTCACATCCCTCCCTCCTACAACTAAAAACCTAATACATTTCTTCCCAATACATCATTTGAACACAGATTCTATTGTGTATCCTCCATCAAAGAATAATTGAGATTCCACACATTTTCTTTACTTTTTTTCCTCTAAAAAAAATTCAATAAAGACAGAGAAAGATTCCTGGATTCAATAATCCATTCTAAAGATTTGGTTTCTTTTTCTTGTACATTTAGGAGAAGGTCATTCAACTTCATGATATGAAAGGATTATGGATGGAAAAAGTTTAAAAATTCAAATCTTCATATTTTCTAACACAGCTTCGATAGAGTCGAAAAATAATTATTATTTACCATTAAATACAATTTAATATTTTAAGTCGAAATTATTACTATTTTTATTTGTATTTCAAATTTATTTTGATATTACTTTTAAAAAATTATAATATTGTGTTAGTCTATTTTACTAATTAATAAAATATTTAATTTTGTCTAAATAAATTATTGCTGATAATTAAAAATGAATTAATAATTATGAGATTTCAAATTTTAGTTTGAATTAAATTTAAATTTAAAAATTAAAAAAAAAAAAAAAAAAAAAAGATTTTGACTATAAATTTTAAATGAAAAATTGTTTGAAATATTTACAGGCAACAAATAATTGATACAGTGGGAAAAGTGATACCCTATTGAATTAAAACCCTTTACAAAGTCTGTTGCCATTAATTTCAATAGGAGTTTTGTGGTGGAAATGAGAGGGGTCCTCTGCATTTTCCTTGCTTTTAGTGCTTATGGTACAATTTCAATAGGATAAGCCCTAGTAATTGTAGCTTAGGCTGATACAACGTTGAGTCATAAACTCATAATTGGTCCCAAAGTTTGACTGGACCACATAAAAAATTAATAAATAAAATTGCAGTTTTTAATTGTTTAATTTGAGAGAAATTATATAAATATATTTTTTTTCAATTTTATATATTTAACAAAATTAAATCTTTTGTTTGAATGAATTTAAAAATACGTTCTTATTATTTAATTGTATATTGTAAGAATACTAACTCTAAAAATAAAATTTTAATTATGAGATTCATAATAAATTTATTTTATTGACTGAAATAATATTGAACTCGAGATAAATTAATTTTTTTTTTCACCAAAAATTAAATTAATTTGTATATATTATAAGGATAAGAATCAATTAGAACAATTAAAAAATTGTCAATCTCAATGGTGGTTGTTGGATAGATCTTGAATGTTAATACATTATTATTATTATTAATTTTATTATATAATGTAAGTTTGACTATAAATAGAGGTAATTATATATCATGAAAACTAATATAATTATTTACAATTAAATAGAAATAATATATCTTTGGGGAAAAAAAAAATAAATTGTCTAAATGTCTAATCTCAACTTGTCTTTTCTTTCTTGTCTTTTTCTAATACCTCAAAGAAATTATTTAATTTTTCTTCTCCTCCACAATTGATTGTGTGTTTTTTTCAAATGCTAATGATTCTGTGCACATGATCTCACTTATAAAAGTACTTTATATTTTTGTATGCATGTGAAAATATTATTCATATTTTTTATTCAATAATTATTTTTATATTTTAAAATTGTAGAATCAATCTTAATTAAAATTTAATTAATAAAAAAATAAATTATATTTATTTTATTAAATATTTAAATTTAAATTTTATTTATTATAAATATTAAGTTAAATAAACTATCTCAAGTTATGATAGAAAATATTAGTCTCATCATATATCATATATATTTGAAAATTTTTAACATTTGAATCATTTATATATATGATATGACGTTAGTTTTTTATAATTAATTTAATTTTAATTTTTAAATGAGATTTAAATTTGAAATCTTCTAATTATGAAAATAATTTCATTAATTACTAAACTTAAAAAGATTGATTAGTTGGAATCCTTAATTTCTTGATAAAACTATGTCATTATATATATATATATATATATATATATATATATATATATATATATATATATATATATATATATTTGT
>CATKHJ010330029.1:0-26438 GCA_949750685.1 Vernicia montana
GATCACTAACTTAATACAATTGTTAAACCAATGTTTGTGCTATTGGGATTTAATCTAACTACTATTAATTAAAAAAATAAATATATCATAAAATGAGCATGTAATGGTCATTCTAATTCTATTTTTAATATGGAGTGTAATTGTAGTGATAGTAATGGCGATAACCATAACGATGATAATGGTCGTAAAAAATGATAATACAAATAATTGTTGTGGAAGTAAATAAACCAATTAGATATGATTTGATTGGTTTTTTCATCTCTTTAAGATGAAAAGCGGCAGGTTTCACATTCAAATCTTTCAAATTATAAAGAGTTATCATCAATTTGATAAAAAATATTAAAAAAAAGGATTATCCCTATTATGTAGCCTATAATATTATTTTGACCCATTGAACCTCCATAATATATATATATATATATATATATATATATATATATATATATATAAAATAAATAAACAAATAACTTATTCATGATTATATAAAAATTTAAAAATAATAAGTCTTAGGTAAGAATATATACGGTTTAAGTAATAGATTCAGGTTTTGATTTTCTCTTTCCATATAATAGAGTCTTATAAATTTATTATTTAAATTATATATACATTTACCACTAGATAAATTATATTTAGTATATTAATTAAAATATATGAATTATTATAAACTTTGCTCTACCGTTAATAATTTTAGTTCTAAAAATTTCACCACTAATAATAATAAATTTTCCTTTTGCAATCAAACAAAATAATGATTCATATGATGTATAATTATGATTACAATATTATCAAATAACTTATAAACTCTGCCAAATTAATTGTGATTTTTCATTTTTCAACTAAACATGTCCTTTCTTTGAAAAAGAGGCTTTTATTGCAAGTATGTATAATCTAATCTATGTGCCACCAAATTTTAAATTTCTACTAACTTCTTATTTTTCACTTTTGTAACCAACTGACTATACATGGCTATTGTGTCCAATACTCATAAAAAGAAAAAGAAAAGAAAAGAAAACAAATGACTGAGATGTTAGAATTTGAAGTGAAACCATCAAACTCTGCCCTGAACACCTGGGGCTCTTTTTTTAATTATTTATCCATCCAACTTCTCAAAACTCATTATAAATATCCAACCAAATCTCACATTCCTCTACCCTGCAGAGCTTCAAGAATCAACAACCTCTGTTTCTTTAATTTAATTATCATTAATTCAATTTTCTTGATTTAGTTTAGTTCAAAACTATGGCCAAGAATGTAGCTCAGTCCCCTCTTGAAAAAGCTAGCTTGGCTTCACTAGACCAAAAGTTGGCCATGGCAAAGCGCTGCTCTCATGGTATGAAATTCTTTTTCTTTCTGTATCTTTTTTAGGCTTTATAAAAAGCTTTCTTTTTTAGCATGGTTTTGATCCATTTTAGCAATTATGAGTTCTTTTCATCAACTTGCTCCTCTTCATTTTTTTAAAAAATTATTTACCTTAAAATGTGACAATAGAAACCATATAATTAAATTATAATATTAATATGATGAAGATTTAGAGCAGATGATGGGGTTCCAGTAGTATAGTATCAGAGCTTTTGTATACTGTAAACTAAATGGGTGAAGGGAGGGACCATGATCTTTATATATACATATATATAAAGGACCTTTTCTTTTCCAGCAGTTATATAAAATTGAAATTTTATACCAATAAATTAGGGCAAAAGAAATTATAGCTTTTGGTCCAGGATTGATAGCTTAGCTTGGTTAATTAATTATATGCTAATGGTGCTATAAAAGTTGATTTTTTTCATCTAATCCTCATTAATTAGTCAGCTTCTATATATATATATATATATATATATATATGTATATGCCTCCAATTATTTATTCATTTTTGCTTCTCAAAAATTAAGGTTTGGTGTAATTAAAATATTTTTTGATGGATGAACAGAAGGAGTAGTTGCAGGAGCCAAAGCAGCTGTTGTTGCTACCATTGCCACTGCTATTCCAACTGTAAGTCATCTTCCTCATTTCCATACAATTTATTCCTAAATAAATAAAATATAATTAATGGATTAATGAGTTCTGTTTGATGTGTAGCTGGCCAGTGCAAGGATGCTGCCTTGGGCAAGAGCCAATCTCAACCACACTGCTCAAGCTCTCATAATCTCTACAGGTTATTAATTACTACATTAAAAAGAATATGTCATTAGTGTTGCTAATTTTCTATAAATTATTTAATTTTTCATTCCTGCTAATGAAAAAATTTCACTTAAATTGCAGTTGCTGGAGCAGCATATTTCATAGTTGCTGACAAGACTGTCTTGGCTACAGCACGAAGGAACTCTTTCAACCAGAAATCTAACATTGAGGCTTAAATTCACTGAAATTAATGGACTTCAATTTAGGCCCTTTTTCTTTAATCAATTACTCTTAAGAACTTCTTGTGTAAATCCATCATCAATGTATAAATAAAGAGGGGCTTTTCATTTTAAGACTATTTTTGTACTTAATTATCAGTCAACTTTGTTTTTTTTTTTTTTTTTTTTTGACAAAAATTTATCAGTCGGCTTAAATGAAAGAATGAAAATTATTCCCATATTACCAATAGTCTTTACATGAGCAAATACCATCTTTGAAATGATGGAAACGATTCCTGTCCCTAGCAATAATTTCTCTATTGAAGATCTTGGAGATTAGCTTAGTAGCAGAATGACAATTTCCACATACACGAAGATTCTTGACTATTCTTATTGTTGTCCCTGGCTTTGTACTGATCAAACCAAAAGCAATGGCCAATTTCTCACTGTGATGACTCAAAGCCCCTTCTTTCCATTCTTCATCCATATCATACAGTACTTCAGATGTATCCGGTTCGAATCCTGCCTTCTCCAAAAGGGTATCTATTTCATCGAGCATACTGTATATTTCTTTGCTCTGGGGATGTAACTTGTCACCAACAAGAAACTCATGAACTATGTTATTCACTTCAATAGAGCTACAACCAGGAACTTTCTTCATTCCCTTGTCATTTAACCTAGTTCGTATTTTCGCTACATCCTCCCATCTCCCAGCTGCTGCATAGATGTTCGATAAGAGTACATAAGCCCCAGGATTTTCAGGCTCTAGTTCAAAAAGATGCTTGGCAATATATTCAGCCAATTCAATGCGTCTATGAACTCTACAAGCTCCAAGTAGAGATCCCCAGATGGCTCTATCTGGTTTCATTTCCATATTCTTCATCAAAGTCTCTGCTTCATCAAACAATCCAGCTCTGCCTAGAAGATCTATCAAGCATCCATAGTGTTGCAATTTTGGAGAAACCTTGTAGTCTTGGATCATTGAGCTAAAATACTGGCGTCCAAGATCAAGCATACCAGCATGGTTACATGCAGATAATACACCAACAAATGTGATATTATCTGGTATGAATCCTTCATTAGTCATTCTTGTGAAAAGATTAAGGGCCATATCTGCACGCCCATGCATAGCAAACCCAGAAATCATTGCATTCCAAGAAGCCAAGCTCTTAGGCTTCATACTATCAAAAATTTGTTTTGCTGCCTCTATATTACCACATTTTGCATACATGTCAATGAGGCTTGTCCAAAGAGCACCATTGGCCATATTCATCCTGTTCTTGTCTATGTAAGCATGAATCCATTTGCCAAGCCCAAGAGCACCCAAGTTAGCACAAGCTGGAAGAATGCTTATCAAGGTCACATCATTAGGCTCTACATTTGATTGCAGCATTCGCCTAAAAACCCCCAAGGATTCCTTATAGTAGCTCATATGAGTATATCCGCCAATCATAACATTCCATGAAATCACATTCTTATTTTGTATACTCTCAAACAAATTGCTAGCTTTTTCCAAGTCTCCACACTTAGCATACATATCAACAAGAGCATTTACAAGCCTACGATTCGATCCAAGTCCACGCTCCTCGATCCAAGACCGAACCCAATTGCCCACCTTGATGGATCCTGACTGAGCACAAGCTGAAAGGACAGTAAGCATAGTACTCATATTTGGTGTTACAGTTGCTCTACGCATCTCTTCCAAGAGTGCTAATGCCTCTTCAAATCGACCACTTTGAGTATACCCTGCTATCATAGCGTTCCAGGACACCACATCTCTAACAGGAATTTCATCAAAAAGCTCTCGAGCTTCATCCAGGAAACCCTTCGAAGCATACCCAGAGATCAAAGCCGTGAAAGAAACCACATCTCTTATAGAACTTTTATCAAACACCAACCTTGCATTGCCTAATTCACTATTTTGAGCATACATGGTGATCAATGAAGTATGTACAAATGCATCATTTTCAAGTCCAAGCTTCAAAATATGAGCATGGATCTGTTTCCCTTCCTGGGTACCAGCAATTTTTGCGCAAGACTTCAAAACAAAGGGAAAAGTACGAGAATTTGGATCCACACCAGATAAAATCATATGAACATAATATTCAATAGCTAAAACCGGGGATTCACTGAGTGAGAGACCCCTAATAATATTATTCCAAATTACTTGATTGGGGGTTTCAATAGTTTCGAATAGCGAAAGAGCATAAGAGAGATCACCAAAAGGTGAAATTGCGCAAAACCCGATAAGTTTACTAAGTGCAAACTGGGTTTTGTGGAGACCAGTTTTGATGATTTGGGAGTGAATTTGTTTGAAAGTTTGGAGATTTTTGCAAGTGGAGAGAAGGATTAGAGATGGGTGGTTTCGGAGAAGCTTGTATGGAGGATCTGAGAAGGGAAGAACGTGGAGAGTTGTGGGTTGGCCGAGTGTTAACAGTGGAATTGCAAATGAAGGCGAACAGAACACCATCATTTGTTTGTTGTGGAGAAAGAAAAAAAAAAGATAATGGTAAGTATGGTGGAGTTAGTTTTGTTCGTTAGTTGGATTACCCGCCAAAACTAACTATTGGGCGTTAAATAATATGGTGCTGGGCTGTTTTCGGCTAGTCCCAAATATTCTATCAAAGTAATTAGGCCCATCATTTTTTTTTTTTTTTTCATTTTCACATTAATTCTTAAATTTTCTATACAAATACTCTATCACTTAATTATCGATCCAATGATAATATATTTTTTTATACGAAAATGTAATGCTTGATGTGATAATAGGTACACAATAATTATAATTATCAATTTTTTTTTTTTGGGTTGCTTAGGGATGCAAGATGTGGGTATTAAATTCATGGTCTCGATCAAGATTTTCTTACATATACCTTTCATCAATTTGTTTGAATTTTTTCTCTCAGAAAAAATTTCTATATTATATTTTTAAAAAAAAAAGCTTTCTATACACATTAAATTTTTTTTAAAATGATTATAATTATTAAAGTTTAAATCCTTAATTTTCTATATTACAAGATCTACACTCGCTAAACTAGTACTTATTCCATCCCAAATTGATAATTCACTCGTCCCAAAATTTAGTATAACATTCATTTTTAAATATTAATTTTATAAGGAAATTTTTATATTACTTTTTGTTAGTTGTATTGATTAGTTATATAATTAATGTATATATATTTAACAAAATGTATATATTAGGTGGTGATATTGTCAGAGTAATAATTGATAGGGTTAAAACTCTAAGTTAACAAATTTACCCTTTTAATTAATTGAGTTAAAATTTTCCTTTTTTTCCATAAATATTTATATTTCCTTTGTTACGTATTAAATAGACAAAATTACTTTTATTTTCTTTTACTATATTTTCTCTCTTAATTTTTTTTTAGTCTTTTATTATCCAACTTATTTGGTCTTTTATAATTCAGTTATTAATAGATGACAATATTTATGAAATAAATTATTATTTATTTAAATTCGTTTGATGAGATTTAAAATTTTAATTTATTTTTTTCTAAAAAAATATATAGTATAACATATTGAATATTGTAATGATAGGAATTAATCTAAAAAGATTACATGTCAATGGTTTTGGACTTTGGATAATAATTTAATTTTTCAATTTTTCATAAGTTTGATATATAAAAACAAAAATAAAAAATGAAGCACCTAATAATAATAATAAAAAAAAAAAATTTGTTGACAGCCCATGAGTTAAAAAAAATTAAAACTGATTTTTTTTAGTGTTTACTAAAATTGATCAGATAGGTAAAATAAATATTTATGGAAAGAAAGAAAAAGTTTAACTCAAATAATTGAAAGTGTAAATTTGTCAATTTAGAGTTTTAAAATTTTTCTTGCTCTAATCCTATTAATTATTACTCTGATAACAACCCCACTCTATAATTAATGTTTTATTATTAAGAGTAAGATATTTTAAAAAATTTACATGATATTAATTAATTTTTTAGATTTATGTGTAAAAGTAAAATGAATTATCAATTTAAAACGAAATGAATAATAGTTTAATCAACTTAATGGCTTACCAATTTCATTGATGTAATTTAGTGCTCGTTTGGTGTAGAGTTTAAAAATCAATGGTCATCGTTTCAACTGTGTTTGGTAAAGCAAAATTAGAAATTAACTTTTATATTTTTAAACACTAATTTTTTAAATTTATAACTAAAAGTTAACTTTTAAACTAAAAGTTAAAATTTATAGTTTTTGAATTTAAAAAATAACTTTTGTAAAAAAAAAATACCATTAAAATTTAATATAATTACAAAAATACTTATTACTAATTAAAACATATATACATATTTGTTTTTATTTTTAAATATTTTAATATCTATATGAATTCACATAATATAAATTAAATTAAAATGCATAGTTATTTTTATTAAAATATTTTATGTGTAATATTAAAATTATTAATTGTTTATAATTAAAATTTACTATAATATATAAAATAATGTCCTTATTCGTTATTTTATAATTTAGCTCTATTTTTAATTGTTGAATTATCAAACACTTTACAATTATACTCAACCATTGGCTGTGAATTACTGACCATTAACCGTTAGTCACTCACAGTTAACCGCTATCGCTAAACCAAATATACCCTTAATGAATTGTGGTTTAATATCTTCTATATTCCCACTAATTAACTTCCGTTTAAATTTTATTAATATTGAAAGGCTTAATCAATAGAAATTATATAGATTTGTGATTTTAAAATTTTCAATTAATAACACTTTGTATTTATTTTTTTTAATTTATAATAACACCTTATATTTGTTACTTTCAATTTATTAAACTTAACTATTTATTTCTTACATTAATTAAAATATAGCAAATTATATACAGAATTTCAAAATTCTATATATAAAAAATAAATAAATAGAAAGCTCATCAAATAGAGAGCCTCAAATTTTCTCTTAATTTTGGCCTTAATATATAGTATATAGAGATTACTTAACAAAGTTTTATTAACCGCCTATTTATTTTTCTACTCAAGCACATTCATTTTCTCTTAAGCTATGTTGGATTTGAGAGATTTTTAATGAGAAATTTTAAACAATTTATGAATTTTGTACAAATCTAAGCGAGTTTGACGCAATAAAACAAGTAAAATTTGTAAGTTTTTCAAAATTTCTCATTTATCAAAACCCTTCATTTTGAGAAATTTTAAAATTTCACGTAAGATATGAGATTATATAAATATTTTTTCATTATAATAATATTACTTATTTTTTTTGAAATGTATAAATACATAGAGATAGAAAATGAACACGTACATACTTTAAAACCATAATAATTTTGAAAATACACGTTAATTTTTATATCCCACACTCACACACTACACTACCAATGTGGGAGGTCAAAGTTCCAGCCCACTCTTCATTAACCCATCCATGAGAGAATGGACTCCTGTGAATGGAAGACATGCGCGCGCGCGCGCATATATATATATATATTTCAAAATGTATAAACACACATATGAACAGGAAAGAAACACGTACACATCTTAAAATCATGACAATTTTAAAAAGATACATTAATTCTTATATCCCACACACACACTCCACTATCAATGTAGAGAGCTAAGCCTAATAATATTATTTATTTAATTTAGTGAATTTAGTCTCTATATCAAACAAGTGCAATGATATAAATTCAAAGATTTTTAACACTTTCATAAATGAAAATTCATTTAGAAAGTGCCAACCCAGGCTAACTACGCTACAGGTCCCAAATGATTTATAAACCAATTTGAAATGATTATTGCAACTAGGAAAACTTTATATATGATTAAAATAAATTGTGAAGATATGTCAATTCATGAAACAAGAAAGAGAATATTCAAAAACCAAAAGTAATGGCCATTTTTCTTGTGTAATCTCCTAAGGATGGATTCTCTGCAGTATTATTGAATTCCTTTTGAAAGCTGTCACAAAAATAGAGAATAAAGAGTGAGGATATTGTATAAGGTATTTTTTTTTGGAATATTAAACATGTTTGGTAGATATAATTATTTGTACAATTCTATTGTAATACTGAGCATGTTTGATATAAATAAATTTCATAAAATATTATAAAATTTATTTACAAATTCATAAAACTTATTTTGAAGGAGATATTGAGTTTGAAGCAAAAACTCCCATTTGCCACTTTTTAGGTAACCAGCCCACCAAGTCCTAATGTTCTTTCTACTCCAGCGTCAGTGCGCCGCAACCCAAATTAAATTTATTTTAACAATAATCAATTATTTGGGAACTTTCCTTTTTGTGCAAATTATTGGCACTTTTCTTCTAAATTAATATATTATTTTGATATACATCCAAACTGATATAAAAATATTTTAAAAAATTATATAGAAAGTCAAAAAAAGAATATGAAAATTTTAGAGTTAATATCTCTAAAAGTTTGCTTAAAATAAAAATAATTATATGATATTATTCTTATCCAATATATATTTCATGATTGAAAATTGGCTTGATAACTATAAAGCACTAATATAAAAATGACAGGTTAAAAATACAACGAACATAATTTTGACACATATTTAAAAATAAATTTAAAATTGACACGACACATACATGATCACGAATATAAGTATGAACATTTTCACTGCTTTTGAATTATTAAAAAGAAAGGAATCAAATGCAAGGGAATTAGGTGAAGGTGGAATTGGATATGCATCATGTATAATTAAGGAACAGATGCCAAAGTGAAAAATCTTCACAAAGTTTCTTGAACCTTTTTACTGCACCATGTGCACCCAAACTGCATAATACCTACTCCTCACTGCTCAAAAGAAGCTTATAAATGCATATTAGATCATGAAAATTGACTCGTGATACCAGCTAATGACTGAAAATGATGCAAACGTATGCATACACGTTGGCGTCCACGTCATATAATAGAGCCGCCCATGTGAATAAGATAAGGGTTCGGAGGAAAGGGAAAATACTGCAAGATTAGCTATAGGCCTATAGCCACATTCAAATATATGAGAAAGAATAATAAGAAGGTGAGTACATTAATATTATTAGCTGCTAGAAAATACTATCAATTAATATTGATTGTAAACACATGGGGTAGGCATAAAAAGTATATATATATAGGGCCTCCCTGTCTGCTGTCTCAACTCCAAAGTCACAATTACACCTTTGCTATATAGCTGTATTTTTTGAGTCTTCAGGTTAGCTTCTTAATGTCTCTGTATTTTCTACATTTTCAAACCTAGTTGTGGGCTAGCTAGCTTTATATCTCATTAAAGGCAATCCAAGCTTAGTCCAATTATTAGCTTGGAGGACTAAATGTTTCCCGATTCATTCGATAAGCTACATAAAAGAATAATAGTTCTTCAGTTGGATTCAAACTTGTGAACTCTTAATATAAATTTCAAATTTTTATTGATGGAATATCAACTATGTATATCATCATTGAAATTAATTAAACCATTAAGAGTATATATATAATTTATAATAATATTTGGTTCTAATTGTTGTGTAATTAACTAATTAATGGTCAGGTTAAAGAGAGAAATGAGCTATAGTGGAGGAGACTGGATATGCTGTGCATGTCAATACCACAATTTCAGAAGAAATGAAGTATGCCAGCATTGTGGTTATCCAAAGTATGATGGTCCTGATCCAGCAGGGTGGACAAGAGTGTTGCCTGGTGATTGGTATTGCACTGCTATCAATTGTGGAGCTCACAACTATGCTAGCAGACCAAGTTGCTACAAATGTGGTACTTTCAAAAATGATTATGCCACTAGTACTGGGTGTAGTAATAGCATCTATGGATCATCACTAGATGCCACTTTTCCTCCTGGATGGAAACCTGGTGATTGGATTTGCCCTAGGTCAGTTGCTCACAATCACATATATAATGCATGCATGTATCCTTGCTTTCTGCTTCATGATCTTCTTCCTTTTTTTTTTTTTTTTAATGGTTGAGATTTGAACTCACAGTTGTGTAATCTTGAAAATAATCTCAGAACTACTGAAATAAAACTTATTCTGCTTCTTAATTTAATATAGCTAATTACTCATTTTATTGAACAGGTTTGGATGTGGTGAGCATAATTATGCTAGGAGGACTGAATGCTACAGGTGCAAAACACCAAGAGATTTTGGTAGGCAATTTACATATATAAATGTTAATGATCAAAAATTTTTTTTTTTGAGAAAGAATGTTAATGATCATATTAATTGTGCTTCTTTTGTTTTTTTATTAATTGGTTTCGATGACTAAAGATTGAATTTACAATCTCATGGTTTTGGAAATAATTTCAGTATCACTGAATTAAAATGTTCATTTGTCGTAATTGTGCTTCTTTTTTAATTCCAAATGAAAATGCTGAATCTAATTTTTTTTTAATTTTTTGTTGGTTAATGTCTAATTTCAGGTGGTGAAGTTCAATAGAAATGTTGCAATTACAAAGACAATGCCATGCAAATGCAATATTATTATATGTAATACAGAAGTTTTAATTTTGTCTTTACTTGATCAATGCTGATATTCCTACACAAAGATCAGCTTTAGTTGTTTAAGATGAGCAAGGTCGAAGCCCTTTTTCAAGAGCTTAGCCATTAATGTATTTTCTCTTAGAAGAGTTTCCGGTTTATTTATATTAAAATAATAATAATAAAAATAAAAATACAAAATAATGGTGTGTTCTTATGGTTATTGTATCCATTAAAAAATTAAATTGTTATTGCTTTGCTATAATTAATGCTATTGGCTGGTCATACATAGACCAATCTCGATTTTGTTGGGTCTCTCTACAACGTTTCCCTAACACATTAATTTCAGGAAATTAAAAACTTCTTAGGCCCATATGAAATCCGCAACTATGCGGAAAACAGAAGCCGAATCTAATTACAAATTTAACAGGCTCGTCTGCAAAACATTCCTCTTCTAGAGCTGTTAAGCATTGAGTTTGAATATGCTTTTCAAAATATATTTATTTTTTAATTTTTTAATTTTTTTTAGTGATCATAGTTTAAAAAAATTAGAAAATAAAATTTTAAAAAAATTATAATTTATTAAACTCTAAATACAATTTGCTAAAAAGTTATTTAATTATAATGTCAAACGGACACAACTTTCTAGTGGAACTTATCAATATTCTACATGCTTTAACTATAATGTAAAATTGAAATTTTACAAATTTAATAACAATAATTCATCAATAGGTTTTACCCTTTACATATCAACGTATTTATTGCATTTTAGACAAACGTTAAAGCAAAATATTTTCCTTCACAGTCAATGATGAAATTGCTAATTTTTTTAGAATGCCAGAAATAAAATTAAATCATGTATAACTCAAGTTTTTTTCAGAAAAAAAAAAATAAAAAAATTAATTGTAGTAATACTGTTCAAAGCCATAAAACTATAATATAATATATTAATAGCACAGTGATTGAATATTTGTCTTATATAAGATATTTCATATTTAAATTTTGATGATAATTTCGCTACCATTAAAAGTTTTCAATATAAATTAAAAAAAATATATAATAAGAGTAAAAGCTATCATCAAAATAAATAATTATTAGTTAAAGGAAACTCTTATTTATATTATGCATGTGTATATTTTAATCTCAAGAAATTAATCTATGTGTGATACTATTTTAAAAAAATTCATTGAAATTATTTTTATGATATTTTTTGTTAAATAAAAAATTAATATTTATATTATTATCATATTTTTTGGATGTATAAGCCTATAGTGTAAGCTAGAATTGCTCGTGAAAGGCTTATTATCAAAGAAATTCAAAAAATTAAATAATGCCCAAACCCACTTAAGCAAAACCATGAACTAATAAAAAGAGAAACTATACCAAGTACCAACCATTATAAACAGAGTAAAGAGTAGTAGTGTACAACCAATGAATGAGTGCCAATCTAAAACTGACAGTGCATAAGCATCCTAAGCATACAATTCATATATGAGAAACCAAATAAGCAACCAATTTGGTTTTAACTCGAAAATATTTAAAACCACATAAAGTTGGAAATTTGAATATTAGGCTCCGTTTATTTCGAAATACAATTTACATTTTAAAAAATGTTTTTTAAACATCTTCTAAAAAAATTAGTTTTTGTTGTTTGATTATATATAATATTAAAAATTAATCAGAAAATATTAAAAATTTGAATTTTCAAGTCTATAAAAATATTTTGACTTATAAAAATTTCACATTTTGAAAATATGTATGAAACATGTGAGAATAATATATATAAATGATAAATTACATTGGTAGCTGGTTATTGGTGATAATCGTTATTGGCTATTAGCGATAAGTGATGATTATCTGTGGTTATTGTGATGACTATCGGTGATTAGTAAAATAATAATAACAAATATTTTCTATAAAACAAACGGAACTTTGTTAAAGGATCATTAAGTAAAAAGAAATAAAAGCATTGGTACTAAAAGGCTGAGCACAAATATTAAAAATTTCGAATTGAATTAAATAATCGGACCGAAAATATCTAGAATCAGACCGAATTGTTGAATTTTTGACTTTTCTCAAACCAAATTAGACCGAGTGAAATATTTTGGTACGGTTCTAGATATTAAGATATATCCGGACTGAGAACCGGATCGAATTGAACCGAATTAAATTGGACTGAAATAACAGAAATTTTTTAATTTTTAATTTATAATATATAAATAGTGGTAATTGAATAATGTATAGATAACACAAAAATTATAAGATTACATATGACATTATACTAATTATTAAATTATATTAAGATTATATCAAAAGAAAATTTAAATGAATTATAAATATATATACCTCAATTTAATTTAATATAACTATTAATATTTATATAACTTACTTAAATATTAGCTTCATTAAATTTGTATTAATGAAAAATTAGTAATATAATATGGATTAAGTTTTAATAATACTAAGATATAAATATATATTACAATTAAATATTTTAAATTCACTACATATTTATTTTAGAATTTTTTTTAATATATGTTATGATTAATTAATGAGTAATAATAAAAAAGTATAATATATTAGTATGTAAGTTCAGTAATATTATCATTTTAATTGTAATTATATTTATGTGATACTAATAAAGTTTTAGACTAAAATTTTATTAGTATCTAATACTATAATTTTTAAAAATATTCTTTTATTAATTAATATCTATGGAATACATTATCAATAAGAAATTATTTGTAATAGACTAATAGCTTGTATAAAAAGTTAGAAAGTGGTTATAACTTATAAGAAATTATTTATTAGCTTTAAGTAGTATATAAGTCAAGATTAAAATTATTTGAATTAAGTAAAATATTAATATAATTATATTTATATATTTTTACAGCGATTATATTTTTCTAATTTAAAATCATTGATAAATTATGGATTTTGATTGTTTTTGTTCATACAAATTATCAAATTGCATATTTTTGTTTTTTTTTTCAAGATATTCGAATTTCCATATTGTATTGGATTGGATTGGATCGGACTCGAAATATCTGATCTCCGAATTGTATTGTTCCGAAATTTTTGAAACAATACAATATGAATATTTTTTATTTTGGTTTTAGTTCCGGTTTTCTACAAATTAAAATCTCGAAAATTCAATTTAATTCTGAAAATTTTCAAATTTTCAGATTGAATTGAGCCGTGTTCAGCTCTAATTGGTACTGTGAAATAAAAGTGTATAATGTATTTCTATCATTCTATGTGCTGTTTTTTCTTTAAGTCACCTGATTGTGTCTAATAATGTTTTGTCAGTTTGTCTGCTAAGTGAGTGCCTAAGTCCAATTATTAACGTGAATTTTGAAAAGGTGGTTGAAAATGCGATACTGGGATTTGGTAATAAAAGAGAAAACAAGTGACTCCGATGTAAGAATTCATGTGAAACCATCAAACTCTATCACTCAACACTAGGGGCTATCTCTCTTTCCAACCTTTATAAATACCCATCTAAATTAATCTCATAATTACCTCATCCAAACCTTAATCATAATCAGTTAGCATTTCTTAATTGGTATCTTTTTCTTTTTAGCTCTTCTTATCTCTTGCAATTACAATGGCCAAGAATGAAAGAAATAGCTTAGCCTCACTTGACCAAAAACTAGCCATGGCAAAGCGTTGCTCTCGTGGTATATATATGTTTTTTTTTTTTTTTTTTTTTTCAGTCAAGAATATTGTGTATATATAGTGTAAACTAAAATCTTTCATTTGTTTTTTCTTCCTTTTTTAAAGTTTAGTTAATTTTATATGTATTTATTTAATTCCCATTTTTATTTTTCATTAAAAATTAATTAAGATCAACAATATATATATATATATATATATTTGATGGATTAACAGAAGCTGCAGTAGCAGGAGCTAGAGCAGCTGTGATTGCTAGCATTGCAACTGCCATTCCAACTGTAAGTTATTTATCTCATAACTGTATATATATATGATTAATTAGTCCATATGATTGACATGTATATATAATATATATGTTTTAATTAGCTTGCAAGTGTGAAGATGTTGTCTTGGGCAAGAGCCAATATCAATCCAACTGGTCAAGCCCTTATAATCTCTACAGGTTATTAATTTATTAATTGTCATTGTCAATAATTATTACGAAAAATATATATTCTTCCTTGTTAATGTAATTAATTACTAATTATATGTACACTTAATTAATTATTTTGCAGTTGCTGGTGCAGCCTATTTTGTTGTTGCTGACAAGACTATTCTAGCCACAGCACGAAGGAACTCCTTTAACCAACATTCTAACATTGAACCATAACTTTCTAACCAACCTATATATATAAGAATCATATATCAGTTATGTTATCTCTCTTTATATATATGAATGAAATTGAGTGTTTTCTTCATTATTTTAGTATATAATTAATATATATTGAGCATTGGTGTGTATTTGTGTGAATCATATAAGTGGATAATTGAAAATATTTATGTGCCACCTATGCATATGTTAGAGGTGTACATGAGTTGGATCTCTCGTTTAGAGATCAACTTTCAATCCAAATTAATCAATATTTTATTAATTTTAAAATTTTAAAATTAAAATCAACCCAACAAAGTAAAATTATAGACATCAGGTTAAGTCAATTTAGATTTGGATTATTAATTCAAAATTTAAAATATTTAACTATATATATAAAGAATTATATGTATTAATTAATAGTCTTTTTTTTAATGTTAATCATATGATATATATATATTTTTTAATAATTCTTACTATTGCGATTATATATTTTATAATCTGGTTAAATAATCTTATAATTGCAATGATGCTATCGTAGGAGGGTCAACCCTTGAAGGGTATGATTTAAGGTCAACAGGAAAATAGATAGATAATTCAGAGCAAGGAAAATTTGATTCTATCTGGCTAAAAATCCAATCCCAGCCCAACTCTAATAAAAAGGGAATATTTAAGCTTTCATTCAATAATTGACAGTACCTGCAAAAAGATCAGCAAGTGACAAGTCGTTTTCTCACTTTCAACGCCCACCATGTGTATATAATTGACATGTTTTGCAGAACATAGATGATGAGGAGTCACATTTATTTTTTTTATGTATCAATTCCCATAATCATTAGATCAAATAGTTTATTAATACACATGATTTATTAATTATTGAATATATAAAATTTGAAATTAAGTTGCATGTAGTGGTGGATCCTTGGGCGTGAATGGTAGTTGTCTTTCAAAATTAAAAAAAAAAAAATCTTGATATGTATTAAAAAATCATTTAAATTTTTTGAAAAATTACTTTTCGTACTCAATTTTATTTATTTTTTTAAAATTTTTGTCTCTGAACTAAAAGACTAGCTTGCATGTAGCACAAGCAATATATATCAATTTCATGGAAAAGAATATTCAAAATTCAAAAGCAACGGCTATTTTTTTCATGCACATGAAATCCCAATCCCATAAAAAAAAATATAGGATGTGGATTCTCAATAGTATTATTGGAAGGAAATGGACCCATTTTGAAAGCAGTCATAAAACATAGAATAAAGATTAAAAAAGAGTCGGAGAATTGCGTAAGGTTTTTTTTTTTTTTTAATTTTTTTTTAATAAACATGTCTGGACAAAAAATGATGATTAGGATTCCTACTTATCGAAGCTTTAAGTCAACACGCAAGCATATCTTTGCCTACTTGGCACTAAATAAGTGAATATGTTTGCCATATTTTCATCACCCCATGTAAATTATAGTACATGACCTTGGTAACTTGTATTTTTATTGGCATCTAAACTAATAAATAATAAGATATTTTAATCAATATATTTTTTTTTTTTTTTTTCAATAAAAAAATATCGATATATTTTTTTATTAGATTAATATATATATACCAAGTGTAAACAATACTTTATTCTGCTTGTCATTATATAATTTCTGTTTGAAAATGAATTTTATATTAAATAAATATAAAATGTAATAAAAATTTATAAATAAATGATGAGCATTGATTAGAAACTATACATTCAATCTCCTCCTTAATTATAACTAATTGATTCAATAGAAATGATTTAGGAACATTTATAAAACATATATATAAACCAACTTAAAATTTTTGAAATATCGATATTTTAGTTTATATATATATATATATATATATATATATATGATGAGTTAATTTTTATAAAAATGATCGTACATTTGTGATGGTAGGGAATGCATGAATTTGATTATGATGAACCTGATAACCATTAAAAAAGCGTGGATTAAATGATGCTCGAATATTAGATTTAGAGGCAGCTTGACTGTGTTCATATATAACTTGGCCATTTCAGGTAATACTCCATATAGCTTGATAATATAATTAATAAATCTATATGCTAATAAAAGTTCATGGCTGCTTAGGTCCACTAGTCTCAACCTAAATGTTCAAAACAAACTTTAATTTATAATTGAAAGGAATATTAATTAATTGGAAAATTTTTATCTACACCAAGTATATAAAATTATCTCATATATAAAATTAATAAATAATGAGATATTTTTGTCAATATGACTTTTTTTTTATTTTTTATTAAGTAAAAAGACACCGATATTCTTTTTTATTAAATATATTTTTATTTTATAAGATTAATACATACACTCGCTGTAAGTAAGTCTTAGCCTAATTAATAAGCCAATAATTCAAATCTTTCAATATAATAATAATAATAATAATAATATCCAATTTTTTTCTGCTGCCTCGCAGCGTCGGTCCGCCGCAGTCAAAAAATTACAGCAACTAATGATAAATAGCAGGGACAATTTTGCTACTCTTACACGTCTGTGTTCTTCAAAAACTGACATTTGAACACATGGCAGTCTGTCAGGAACTAAGAATAATAGTGTGGACACGTGTTGAGCATTGAAGTGGGTAGAGGTCAAAGTCATGTAATATACATATGAATGTATATATATATATATATATATATATATATATGGGAGAGAGAGGTGGGAAATTAATGGATATATGAATCTTCCTGTTGCTTTTGAATTATTGTAAAGTAAAGGAATCAAGTATACAAGGAAAAAAAGAATGTTGCAATGGATGTGCATTATAAGGAACTTATTCCAAATTTAAAAAAAAAAATCAATAGCTACACCATGTCCACCTGGCCACATAAAACCTGCTTAGAAGAGGTTTTATCTGCCACGTGGATATATGAATTTTTGTTGTCTGACGTGTACTTCCATGTCAACAAAATATGGAGCCACCCATGTGATGAAAAACATGATGATATACATATTGAGGATAATAATAATTAATATTTTTTAATTTGATCCTAAAATCGACCTTTTTCAAATAACAACCGCCCCTTATGCCACCTTACTACAAATGAACATGGAGAAAAAGAATATTTTCAAAAGTGTTTTTTTTTTTGTTTTTTTTTTTTACAATATTAATAAATGTTTTGGGAATCATATAAAGCTAGGCGGATATTTGATTAGATTTTTATTTGAAAATTGTATTTTGTGCATCAGCTGATGACTAATATTCATTGGTCACACGTTAGCCCAAGAAAAATTGAACATGTCAGCCCATATTTATCCTCTATTTTTTTTTAGTTGATAAGTCATAAAATTAAGACAAACACAGTTTGATTCAAATCGATACTTAGTTAAAAATTAATATCATACCAAATTAAAATTTTCAATACAATTCGATACGATTTTCATGTTAAATCTTAAACTTCATACTATACAGTACTAAAATAATTTAATATTTTAATTTAATCCAATATTTTCAACTACCGTGATCAATCCTAAATAAAACTACAACTTCACATTAATTAGAAACACCAACACAATCCGCTGATTGCAGCCCCATATTTATCTAAAGATACATTTGATATTATTAGAGAATTTTATTATTATTATTATTATTATTATGAGAAAATTATGTAATTAATTAATATGTGGAGTAATTTAATTGTGAAGTAATTACTTAAAAACAATTTAATTGTGATGTATATTATGATTGAATATTTGATAATTTACTTAATATGTTTTGTATAGCCAATTATAAATATAAATTCTTATGTATTATGTAAAGACATACAAGTGAATGAAACAAATATGAATGTAAGTTTTCTAACTGAATTACATAAATCATCTTCTTGTCTTCTGTCTCATCCTATCTCTCTATTTTTCATCTTTATGTTAATTTTAACAGATTTATTAGATAAAAATATCGATCAATGTTACACTCAATAATAATATTGGAATTATCTTATAAATGTGAGATTACAAATTGTTACATTAGACTTATAAAAATTGATAAAAATCGACATAGATATTAGATAAAAAGATATTGTTATATTTCAATATACCCCCTTTACAATTTAATTAACTATTTTTTTTTCTATAAAAATATCTAATTAATATAATGTTCTCTATATATTACATTTTTATAATATTATTTTAAGGATATAAACTTTTTTATTTGATTTAAAATGTAATTTTAATTAAGTTTGAGACTTATAATTTCATAATACTTAAAATAACTTCAAGGGTAAATTACTATTTAATCTCTGAGATTTGACATGATTAACTAACTCGTCCCTACTTTTTTAGAAACTAACTAATTAATCTCTCAGTTTTGGTTCTTTCAAACTATTTAGTCATTCCGTCTAGTTTTAGTACTTTTTTCTATTAAATTTATAAAAAATGATTAAAATGCCCTTGTATATATAATAAATATAATTTTAATTTTATTACTTAAAAATAAAAAATTCAAATTAATAAAATTAAATGTTAATCATATAATTGTATAATAATTATTTAATTATATAATAATCATTTAATTTTATTAATATAAATATTTTTTAGTTTTTATTATATATAATAATTATATAATAATAAATAATTTTATAATTTGATGATATTAAATATAATTATTATATAATTATATAAATATTATTTATTTTTATAATTTGAATTTTTTTTTATTTTTTATTTTTAAATAATAAAATTAAAATTATATTTATTATATATATAAGGGCATTTTAGTTATTTTTCATAAATTTAACAGAAAAAATACAAAAACTGGACGGAATGACTAAATAGTCTGACGGAACTAAAATTAAGGAACTAATTAATTAGTTTCTTAAAAAGTAGGGACGAGTTTGTTAATTAAAACAAATCTCAGAAACTAAATAGTAATTTGTCATAACTTCAATTATATTTAATTAACGACTTGTTTGGTTTAGTGATAATAGTTAGCTGTGAACAGTCAGCAATCAGTGATTCACAGTCAGTTATTGTAAAATATTTAGTAAATCAACAGTTAAAATTGGAATTAAATTGTAAAATGACAATGTTGGTCGTAAGAATATAAATTTTTACTAGCCAAATTTTTAGTCTTTTTTGGAGAGTGAAAATTACAGGTATACCACAGATTTGAAGTATTTGAACCAAATAAAATACACTCATCACTTCTTACAGAGGATTGTACATGGCTAAAAGCTTTTGCTAGAATAAAAAAGCCATAAAATTTATGGAAACAAAGGCTTTCAAAAACAAGAGATTTTATTGCTAATAAGAACTTGAATGTGTGTTATATATATATATATATATATATATATATATATATATAAGTATATTAAAATTTTGATCGGTTAAGTTCAAATCAATTTTTTTAGTAAAAGCTAAATTAAACCGAATCAAAATTTAATTCGGTTTACTTGAAGTATTTAAAAAATAAAATCGAACCAATCGGTTCAATTCAATTTTGCAGTTTGGCTCACCGCTAGTGCTTGGAGGTGTGTATCGGTTGGTTCGATTCAGTTCGGTTGATGAAATATTAAAACTGACCAAACCGTTGCAATATAGAATGGGGATCGAATCGCTCCAAATATAGTAAAAAAACCAAAATAAAATTGGGCCGAACTTGTAGGACGGTTCGGTTTCAGTGCAGTAGATCAGTTTAGGCTTTCTAATAATACAACCCATTTTAAATAAGAAAATTATATTAAAATGAAAATACTTGATTTTTTTTTTTTTACTTCCATCATATTAGCATTAGTATTCACATCATTACATCATTACATTACATCTAAGTTCTAGACATATACATCATTGCTAATTTATAGACAGTAGACATTTACACAAAAATTACAGGCTATGCTAATTAAAAATTACAATTACAGAAGCAAAAAACTTGCAAAAACATTACAAAAAAAATATATCAACAATTGAATCCAAACTGCAATATCATTGATTCCACAATACTGCATCAAAATGTTGCAATCTCACAAAGCATGTGCACTAGAAACTTGTATAACATAGTAAACAAAAAAAGATGCACGTATTAATCTTAGAATTACACATTACTCTGTGTCAGAAAATATAAAAATGAAGGAGAGGATTCAGATTTTTTGTTTTTCAAATCATGTAAGAATACGGTCAATTTAATTGGCTGCAACATTAATAGTGCCTTGCCACAAATTAACTCAACACAAGTATTCTACTAACATCAGGGCAGAGGTGGAAGCATCACCATTGCCCAAGCAATAAGAAGGCAAAGAAAAAAAAAAAGAACATTAAAAGAGGAGGCTCAACTCAGGGCATAAGTTTTATTGTTGTGATTAAATACAATCAAATTAAATGGCTGCAACCTAAATTGTGCTTTGCCACAATGTAATACAACAAAAGCATTCAATTACAACAACAAAATTTATGCAAAGTATCATCATTACCCAAACGAAAATCAGAGAAAATAAGATGAAAAAAAAGAAATTAAAAAAAAGAGAAACAAGTCAAATAATATGAGAAAATAATAAAGTCAAATAACATTAGAAAATCAGAGAAAACAATGGAAAGTAACATGAGAAAATAACTGTAAAATAAGAGAAATATCAAACAAGCAAAACAAGGCAGGAGAAAATAAATAGATAAGATAAATAATTGTGAGATTGCATATCTGAGAGAGTGTCACTACATTCTTTATGACAAGACCCCAAAATCAATACTTAGCAATTCTTATCATTGAGTATTTATGTGCTAAAATGGCTACAGAAGTAAGTGTCTTGCCATTGCACTATGAAGAAATCAATGGCATCAGAGCATATATGCAAAGAAAAACAAGTCAGTAAAAAGGGAGAAGAAAAGCAAAACAAAAGTAAAAAACAGAAGCAATAAAAATAATAAGATGAAGAGAACTTTCCAAAATAATTAAAACTAAAAGTGGTCAGACTCATAGCAGAAGCTGCATAAGTAAAAAGAACAGCAGCAACTGCCAAGCTAGAAGATATAGTTAGCTGTAAAATATGAACAATGGGGCTTGGGTAAAATGCGAAACCTGCATAAGAAAAAAACAAGATCACTAGTCCAATAAACTTAGCAGCAATAACAAACAGAATAGAAATTGAGCAAGTAAAAGAAAAAAATCAATTGAAAAACTTTCCAAAATCCAATGCAAATGTCTGAAATAAGCAAAAGTTGCATTAAGAAAAAGCATAGCAGCATATGCCTACCAAAAAAATTAAAGGTTAGATGCAGAGAAAGAAGTTGCAGTGCCCATATTTAGTAAATCTGCAAAGAGAAAAAAGAGATTCAGTTAAAAGAATTGTTATTTTTAATGAACACAGAAATAATACAAACAAATAAATTATTTAAAAGCAATAAATATTTACCTTTTTCAAAGTTTTCAAGATCTTCAATTGCCTCTTCAATTATCATTGGCTTGTTGGATGGTTTAAGTTAATCTTGAGCACATATTAGAGCTTCCACAGTTGCAGGAGTTAATTAACTCCTAAAATTGTCTAGTACTCTTCCATTAGTACTAAAAGCACTCTCTGAAGCAACAGTAAAGATGGGAACTGCCAAAACATCTCAAGCCAATTTTGAGAGGATAGGGAATCTTTCTGAGTTCAGCTTCCACCATTTTAACAGATAAATATCAAGTTCACTTTGCTTGCTCCCATCACAACCCATCTCAAGCCAATTTTGAGAGGACAAGAAATCAAGCATATTCCCAGCCTCCAAATCAGCACTAAAACTTGAATCTTGCTCATCAAATTTATCAAAAGCTCTCTCAAATTCACATGCAGTTTTCAACATTAGATAGGTGAAATTTCACCTTGTTGGAACATCAAGACATAATGAAGATTTGCAAGAAATATTAACAAACTCACACATTTTTTTAAATTTTTTCAACTTAACTGGACTGTTTCTAATGTGTTTGACTGTATCTCTCACTTTTTTAACAGATGGGTTAACCTCTTTTAACCCGTATGTAACAACCAAATTAATAATATGAGCTATATATCTCATGTGCACAAACTTACATTAAGAAATAGCAGTACTCCAATTTAACATTCTTTTCTTAAAAAAAGCAATTGTAGTGTCATTGGAAGATGCATTGTCAACAGTTATGGTGAATATATTGTTAAGGCCCCAATCTAGCAAACAATTCTCAAGAGCCTTTCTAATATATTCACCCCTATGACTAGAGATAGGGATGAAAGGAAGAATTTTTTTTATGTAGCTTCCACTCATAATCAATAAAATGTGTAGTAGTGCACATATAATTAATCCATTGGATGCTTGTCCAAATATTTGTGGTAAGACTGACTCTTTGACAATGACTTTTAAGAAAATTTTTTAGTTTCATCCTCTCATCCATATAAAGACTAAAACAATCCCTAATCACTGTCCACCTACTAGGTATTTTAAACCTATGACAAGCTTTCATCATTAGTCTCTTAAAACCCTCCCTTTCAACATACTTAAAAGGAAGCTCATCAACAATAATCATAAATGCAAGTGCCTTCCTAATAGCATTTTGGTCAGATTTCCAAGTGCTAATTGTTCCCAACCCTTCACTACTCTCATTGACATTCACAGTAACAGCAAGTTGTAAAGTCAATAATGACTGCCTAACCTGTTTTCTATAGGGATTTGTTAAACACTTAAGCATGTGATTCCTAATACTAGAAGTCCCATGGGTTTTTGAGTGATAAGAGTATTCTTTAGCATAGTATTTGCATTTTGCACTTACCACCCTATTTTCTGAATTCAAAATCTTCTCAATGTGATCCCAAACTGGGGATCTGGTTTCTATGCTCTTCCTTTTCTTTGCTTCTTATTGTGGCTGTAGGTTACTAGCTACATTGCCCTCTGCCTGAGTATTTGAGGGTTGTATAATGGGACTGGCTACATTGCTACCACTGTCAGTCCTCACTTCCTGTTGATTTGACATCTACAAGTACCAAGAAATTACAGAAGAAAAAACAAATATATTAGTTAACTAACACATAGTTAATTTTAAACAAATACTTACTAAAAATAAATTAAACATTCAAGAAAATTTTGAAAATCAGACACATAAAGATAATTTTAAAGTTTAAACATTAAGAAAATCAATATACCATCAAACTAACACATAATTAACTAATTAAATCCTAAACTGAAGTTAAAACCCTAAATAATTAACTTGCATGCCCTAAACAGACACATAAAGTTAAATAATTTTAAAAAATTTAAGAAATTTTAAAAATCAGATACAAACCCCAAATTTAAAACCATAAATAATTAATTACCACAATAAGCAATTACTAAAAAAACTCAATCTTAAACAAACAAGAAATTATAAACAGACACAGAAAATTAATTAATTTTAAAAAATTTAAGAAATTTTGAAAATCATACACAAACCCCAAATTTAAAACCCTAAATAATTAATTACCATGGTAAGTAATTAATCAAAAAACTCAATTTTAAACAAATAAGAAATTGTAAACAGACACATAAAGCTAAATGATTTAAAAAAAATTAGAAATTTTGAAAATCAGACACATACCCCAAATTGAAAACTCTAAATAATTACAATCAAGAAAATCAATTTACCTTTCTTCGTTTTACCTATGATTTGAGTGGTTTCACATCCACTGATCCAGTACAAGTAACACCATTTTCATTTTCCAGTAATGAATCAATATACCCTTGCCATGCAAAACAATCAGAGGGCCACAGAAGGAATTCAAAGAAAAAAAAAACTATTCAATTAAAAAAATTCGCATAAAAGAATATTAAAACTTAAAAGAAATTATTTTAGAAAGCAAAAATTTAGGGTTTTTACTTTAAACATACGAAGAAGTCCAAAACTCATCAGATCCACAACACATCAAAAACGATGGGTCTCCAAACAACACATGCAACAAAAAAAAAAAAAAAACCAAAAAAAATTAAATTTTCACAGATAAAAAACAAAAATCCACAAATAACACATAAAAAAATTAAAATACTTACCATAAAAATCCAAATAAAACGATGGGCTTCCACCTTTAAAATATCTTGTTCGTTCATAAAGAGGGCAAAATAATCATAGATTCTGGAAAATGGTGGTGGGTTACGAACCAAACAGAAGATATTAAAAATCAACATAAGCGAATACAGAGAGGCAACGAAGACTGTAACCCCTAAACCACAAAGATTATAGAAGATGAGGGACTTAGATCAGAGAAGAGAAAGGATTAGGTTATGATAGTGGCGTTGAGGTGAGGTGAGGTGAGGGACTCAGATCAGATGAAGAGATGTGATTAGGTTAGGGTTAGGGTTGAGAGATGAGAGAGGAAGAGATGAGGAGTTCAGAGAGAAAATGAAGGGGTGCGGTTGCAGAGTGGAGAGAAATGGGATAGGTTTAGGTTTAGAAGGGTTAAATGGTGAATATATACCAATATAAAATGACGTAGTATTACACACATACAAAAAGACGTCATTTCAAAATTTGGATTTTCGGGCGGTTCGAAAATTAACATAATCAAACCGCCTGAAAATTTAATAAACCCCTCTCTACCACCGAACCTAACCTATTTTCTATAATCACCGAACCATACTAACAATTTAGGGGCGATTCGGTTCGGTTTGTCAAGTAAGTTCGGTTTCTGCACAAAAATCCACAAATAACACATAAAAAAATTAAAATACTTACCATAAAAATCCAAATGAAACGATGGGCTTTCACCTTTAAAATATCTTGCTCGTTTATAAAGAGAGTAAAATAATCACAGATTCTAGAAAATGGTGGTGGGTTACGAACCAAACACAAGATACTAAAAATCAACATAAGCGAATACAGAGAGGCAACGAAGACTGTAACCCCTAAACCACAAAGATTATAGAAGATGAGAGACTCATATCAGAGAAGAGAAAGGATTAGGTTATGATGGCAGCGTTGAGGTGAGGTTAGGTGAGAGACTCAGATCATATGAAGAGATGAGATTAGGTTAGGGTTAGGGTTGAGAGATGAGAGAGGAAGAGACGAAGAGTTGAGAGAGAAAATGAAGGGGTGCGGCTACAGAGTGGAGAGTGTTAAACAATTCAAAGAGAAAAATACAAAATCATAAAGAGAGGAAATACAAAATCATAAAGAGAGGAAATACAAAATCATAAAGAGAGGAGACTAGGGTTTTATTAATAATGCATAACAAAAAAGAAATACAAAAAGAATGAATTAACCTAAATATAAAGAGACTATATATAGGCTAAATCAATGAAACTGAAAAGACTATTCTACCCTTAATAAACAATAAAATAAAATAACCCTATATTTCTTAACATCTCCCCTCAAACTCACG